>JARBER010000008.1:37407-46954 GCA_030265075.1 Balanus glandula | reverse complement strand
CCCCCCCCCCCCCCCCCCCCCCCCCCCCCCCCCCCCCCCCCCCCCCCCCCCCCCCCCCCCCCCCCCCCCCCCCACGGTGAGGTTCACGGGAGTTTACGGCGGGGTCGCGGGGTCACGGGAGTTTACGGCGGGGTCACGGGGTCGCGGGGTCGCGGGTGTCACGTGGGTCAGGGATTGGAGCAGGACGTCCTAGATCTGGCGGTCCTGCTCACAGCGTTGGAATTTTCATTTCAGATAAGTGTCCCGGAGAGTAAAATGAGTCGTATGCAGGGAGAGAGCAATTTTTTACATTTTGAGACCATTTTCATTGACTGAAAATGAAAATGCCTAGCCTGAATATTTAAAAAAGCACAGCTGATTTAGGAGGGTTAAGAGGCCAGGACCCTGTAGAAAAAGAGCTGGTTGCACTGTTGGTGGCCCAACGGCCACTATCGGATAGGGAATCCCAGCTAGCTGACATATTTCTGTAAAGCGAACTGTGCATGCTTAACATTCTATGAGTATGGCAAGGCCGCCGCCACAAGGCACAGCTCATGCCAATCAGGAATAACCTGACATGAACAATCTACCAATCTAGTAGCTGCTATGATTTACTTGCTTCTGAACATAATACATGCTACTAGCTGATATTTGATAATTTGCTCAGTATCTTTTTCCACGTAACAGTGCATGATAATTGTAGTTTTCTAACAAATGCTGGTTATTTACTGGCATAACATATTAGCATGTTTCACCTGCAAGTCGAATATGATTAAGATAGTACTATTGGTAGAATTGTAGAATTGTAGAATTGTAGAATTGGTAGAATAGTACTATTGGTACTATTGGTAGATTTGGTAGAAACATGTGCATTCGAACGATCTGTTTTCAGTCTGATGCTTCAAGTTGCATGCTATCGCCGATACCCAAGCAACACTCGTCACATTTTTCGCTCAACATACTCATTTCTGTCTCAGAAAGAAGGGAGGCGTTTTCATCCCAAATAAGGTACACCAGCTGCATATGGCTTGGCCGGTTTGATTCTGAAGTGAATCAATTGCCCGAGCCACTCGCGATCGAACCCCCGTGGCCGCTTTAGGGTGGGGGTTTCACAGGCTTCCACCACGTCTCTTCTGGGCTCACTTTAGAAGCCTTTCCAGTCATCATTACAGCGTCCATGATACCTATTTCTGTGCTCTCTTCCATTTTCTAACATCTGTCATAAATAGTAAGTGCTGATAACAAATGGTGCATTTAAGAAGTCATGGAAACATTATTGCAGAACGTGCTAGGCTTTTCATGCGGTATGGCATCATCCCTATCAGGGGCGTAGGCATAAATTTGCTCAGGGATGGGCTAATCAGCTCAGGGAGCCCCCTATGCGACCAGTGGACCCTTTAAATGCTGGTAGGGTCCCTCTAAATACCGTCAGGGGCCCTCTAAATGCCGGTAGGGGGCCTCTAAATGCCGGTAGGGGGCCTCTAAATGCCGGTAGGGGCCCTATACATGTCGACAAGGAGCCCTCTGCAGATCAGCAGGGCTCTTTAAAAGCTGATAGAAGGCCCTCTATAGACTGATTTTGGCTTTTTCCTACGTATTTACACCTACATGCCTTTGACGAACAAGTATTTTTTGCTATATATTCGTGATAGCATTTTTTAAGGTTGTGGGCGCTCTTTTATGCGACGTAAGGCGTTTTGCGGGCGACTGACACCATCCAAAAGACTGGGCCCTTCGGCACCAGAGGGGCCTCATTCGGTCGCCAGAGGGGCCCACCTGACCTTCAGAGGGGGGGGGGGCATGGTCCCATTAGCCCCCTTGGTTACGCCCTTGTACTCATTGCCCACTGACTGTCCATTGCGCAGTCCGTCATGATTACTGCAAGCGTTGCAAATCTGATTTTTTTTCACTTGTAAAACAAAGTGTGCTTAAACGCAGACCCAGCACTGTGCTTTATGGACTTGAGCCTTGCAGCTCTAATATCTAGTGCAGAGATCTTGACGAGACCTGATACCATTACAATGCATACGCCAAGTTGTGACATCATATACGATAAGATCATACTATATACCTACTTGCGTACCAAGTAAAATAGCGTGCAATAGGTCCCGACATTCAATGTGCTTGGCCGCTGGGCACAGAGCTCTACGATATCACCTTCTGCCCCATTCGGGCATGAACGCCTGCATATCATCAATAATAGTAAGTAGCCATTGGCTTCCTTCCAATGGTATGTGTGGCGCTGAAGGCATTTCTGGCGCTCAGAGGCTGCGGCGGTACTGTTACTTATGGGTCTGGATATTGTATATGTCGTTCCGTACGGAATCTGTTATAAATTAGTTTCATTCAAAATATTTACTGTCAAATATTTGCATTCAATACGTTGTTGTCATGAAATAGCAAGAGACACGAAAGTTTCAGTAACATAGTTTCGCTACAATCACCATTCACATGGAGTTCAACTCTTTCCACTCTTCGAATAAGAATGATATGGAGCTCCTTGCAGATAAGTACAACGAGGGTCACACCATGCCGTATTATGCAAGGTTATCACATCTTGAACATACATGTCATCACATTTTGTACATGTACAACAGACATGTATGCCTGTTCAGTTGTTCCTATAATCGAACGTAAACATGTAAATGTAAATGCTATCCCGGCAGAAACTGGAGCCTCCTGAACACCTTCAGACCTCAGTTTTATTCGGAGGCATTTTCTCGTCTCTTGCCCTGCTTTGGATGGGATGTGACGACCACGATGATGTGACGATCACGATGCACACATTGTAGTTGACACAACTGAAATTGTCACGGACTTTAAAAGTTTCGGTTTCGTGTCGCTTTAACCACATTGCAACTTTATCATTTTGTCAACATTGACTGTATAGTGATGTTCTCTCTCGGGCGGCACAAGCATAGCATTTGGGCCGAAGAATTCGTCATCGACACCCTTACTGCATCAGATTGATGTTTTCCGAGAAACTGTTCGCACTTTCCGGAATCCGACCATGATTTCCCTGCGGAATATTGCATCACCAGTGCAAATACTGCGTCTCTCATCACTAAACAGCTGACGTTCTGTCGTTACATCCCACCGCTTCGTGGACACTATCAGACCCGACTAAGCAGCAGCAGGTCTGAGTGCTTGTTCTGTTGCCTGTTGGCAAGAACAACTGACTTACAAGGAAGCATTGATGTAATGCACTTTTGACCTTGGAATATATTGCACGCTGTGACCTTTTCGACGACATATGCATTGCAATGACTTTACCACGTAGTATTTACGCCTGAGCATAGTACCGACACAGCGTGCGGAAACACGTAGCGTGGGTGTCCTCAGCGTGTCGTAATGCTGTAGTAATCCGCCACCCATGCTACGGCACCACTAGGAATCAAGGCATGCAATATTCACGAGCGTGTTGTCGCAGCTAAGTGAGTAGTCCGCGTAAGACCTTTCATTGTAATTTATTCGCAGTGTGGCTCACTTAAAACGTAAATAAAAGAGCATCGAATGTGATATAACTGGTGGGCTGCGCGACTGAAGCCTGACGTCGCGGCCGCTCGGTGTCCGGCGGCGGACCCCGCCGAGGCTGGGCGGCGTGAGGCAGGCAGCGATGGCGTCTGCGCTACCGCCGCTGATGGGCGTGACGTCACGGGCGGCAGCCTCTTCTGAGTGGCAGATCTGGGTGGCCTGTTGCAGCGAGCGAAGAGGTAGCGCGCCCAGACAGTGAATGGTCGCTGGGTCACGCAGGTCAACCACAAGCCGGTCACGGATGAGCGATTCTCTGCAGGTATCGCAGTTCTTGCATTTCCTGCTCCAATCACGTAGGCGCGTGGCAAAATCGTCGAACGATTCGCCATCGGATTGAATGCCATGTTGAACACCCGACGCTGGATGACCTCGTTGATCTGGCCGCGGGCGTAGCATTCCGGGGGCATGAGGACAGTGGACAGATTGTTCCGCTGCGTGTCTGGAATGTCGAAGTCTGCCACGACTGTCAGTGCCTCAGCCGACGGGCAGGGCCGGAGTTGTGCCATCAGTAATGGCTGGTGGCTGGCTAGCCAGTCCTGACAACAGGGCGTAATCATCCCACCGCGCGCTGGCGCCACAACCGGTACGAAGCATCGCGATCGCTCGTCATTTGCAGTTGGTGGAGTGTCGCGTGTGTCGTCATCCCATAGGACAAAACTCTTGGCGCCGGTATCACCACTGGTTGCACTTGTTCGTCATCGTCACTCGGTAGGGCCACTAAGGTGGAGACGAACCCCTCGGATCCGGCCGGCTGCGCCATGTCTGAATCTCGTCGCCTCGGTTAGGTCCTCACGTCGGCGACTCAAATAAGACTGTAATTTCCCCACAGGCGCAATGCCGCCTGTTGGGGAACTTAGTTGACATTTACACAGACTCTTACAATAATCATAACCCTGCACAGTGCACACTGTGCTTGAAACACCAAGGAATATTGTAGTATCAATATGATGGCAAATCTATGTTGCATATTCTTATTTTTCAATATGATCTGTTATTGTCCATCATGGCGTCACATGAACAAAAAAATAAAACAGCCGTAGAGTAATATGCGTTTGCTTTTGTCCGACTCATTTGAATTATCACTTGCAACTCAAAGGAAATTTAGAAATACTTCAAAATAAAACTGTCACCGTGAAAGTAATAATTTATACCGGCTTACGGTGGGGTGAGTGCAGCATCCAACATTTTCATTTTTTTAACGCACTCAGGGCAGTCATAAGTTAATGCATTCTTCACTTCTTCTCTTTTACGTTGTATACGCATGTCCGATCTGCTTGGCATGGTGCTGACCGGGCCGCCGTGGTCGCTCCGCCCGCTGCCAGACGTCGGTGCCGCCACTCAGAGACCGCCGAGTCCGTTAGCCGCCATACACGGGGGTGATTTCTGCGGGGTGAAAGGCGGCCCTGATGCACTGCCGCCCCCGCCCCCGCCCCCGCCCCAGCCCCGCCTAATGCTCTTACCGTGTCGCCCGGCGGGACGTACAAACGGTCAGGAAGCCACCAGAGGCCGGCCAGGGCAGCTGCTCTACAACCGCCGGCGGCCGGCCAGGACAGCTGCTCCACAACCGCCGGCGGCCGGCCAGGACAGCTGCTCCACAGCGGACGCGGGACTCCAGGGGACGCTGCAGAGTACGCCGGGGAACTGCGGGGGGCGTCAGGGGACGCGGGGGACGCCAAGGGACGTCTGGGACGTCGGAAAACCCCAGGGACGCCGAGGGACGAGGAGGACGTCAGGAGACGCCGGCGGACGCTGAGGGACGAGAGCAGACTCCGAGGGGCGCCGGGGATGCTGGAGTGCGCCGGTGACGCCATGGGGATGCCGGGGGACGAGGAGGGACGCTGAGGGACGAAAAGAGATGCCGAGGGCATCGAGACACTCTAGAGTACGCTGGGGACGCCGAAGGACGAGGAGGGACGTCAGGGGACGTTGGGGAACGCTGAAGAGCCCCGGGGACGCCGGGGGGACGCCGCGGGGACGCCGAGGGACTACGGGGAACGCTGGGGGACGCCGGGGGCGTTGGAGTACGCTGGGGACGCTGGGGGACTACGGGGATCACTGGAGCACCCTGGGATACGCTGGGGGCACTGGAGCACCCTGGGATACGCTGGGGGCACTGATGGACGCCGGGGGACGCCGGAGACGCCGGGGGACGCCGGGGGACGAGGATCTGTCCCCGGGGTGGCGCCGCCGCTCGGATGGACAGGCGGGCGGCTGAGTATGACGGCCCTGTTAACCGGTGCTGGTTCCGATCGTTAGATGTCACATCATGTTCCCGGTGACTGCTGCTTGCATGGGTAGTCAGCCGATGTATCACGCGACCGCAGAGCGGTGGCAAACGAGGCTCACTGTTCAGAATCCAATCGGTAAGCCCTTACAACAACATTGATTGGAAGTTGGGTGCATGTGTTTGAGTGAAGGCATGCCACACTCACAAGTATTTCGAGTTACTAGTATCATTTTGTTTCGAGCATCGAAAAAGGTAATAAGCAAGTGACAAGGACGAAAAAAATCAGATACGAGTTTTTTTCAATTGCGAACTTTAATTTCGTACCTACTACTAAGCTATGCGTGTTTACTCTTCAACTTTGTTTGTAT
This sequence comes from Balanus glandula, assembly GCA_030265075.1. Lineage (NCBI taxonomy): Eukaryota > Metazoa > Arthropoda > Thecostraca > Balanomorpha > Balanidae > Balanus > Balanus glandula. The sequence continues at coordinate 40,846 of JARBER010000008.1, read as the reverse complement.
GTACATACGAATATTCGTGCAGAACTATGTGACTAAACATTTCCCAGAAGGGAAGAATTGCTTCATTAAGCCCAAATGCATCAAGAGGTAGAACGTGACTCTTTGAAAGGCTATACGCGTTACCTGTGTTGGATAAAAACAGTATACGCATCAGATAGTATGGCTCGTTGGAGCGGTTTTGAGGTGTCGAGCTATATGAAGATGCACCATTCGGAAGCTTAGCTCACGCAAAATGTAGCAATGTAAATTTTTACTTAATTTATCTACCGCCTTTTTTCGTCATTTTTACTCTAAATTATGCCCTTTTTTGCTTTACCAGGGTTATCCCTATATGGAATAGAAAAAGTGCAGACCAATGAAGAGTGTACCGTCTCATCATGCTCTGCATGCCAATTTTTCATAGAATTCAAATCTATTAGATGGTTTGATTTGCACGGCTGCATCAAGGTCAACAGCTTCCTGTGACGGTACTTAGGTGCAGACTGCAGTTCCATCCGCGCCTCACGCGCAGCATCGCTACCCCTCGCGACACGCGACCTGAACACTGCGGGCCGTCGACCCGGACTGGGTTTACGGGAAGTGGCTCCGGAAGTTCAAATTTCGGGAGGGTGTGCAAAGTCTCTAAGGAGCCCTTGCCTCCCTGCAAACCGCTGCGATAGGCGCGAAACTTTTACTGGTTTGGGTGATTAGCTCCAGAAACATGGGTATGAGCTGCATATAGAAAAGGAAGCTTAAATGTTATTCATTAAATTCTGCGTAACAGTGAGTCGGAAACGATATGAGTGAATTAGTTAAGATGATGAATACTGATGTCACACCGCGAGTGGCGTGAAATTTTAATTTTAGGTCGTGGAAAATTATAGTTTAATAGGTGCTGGAACCGCACTGTGTATGCAGACAAGCCTCGGGTATTCTCCACATCTCTATGCCGAAAATGTAATGCTGTATAAGCTTTACTGAACGATACTTGTAAGAAGATATTGGTGCGTTTTATATTGCTGTACGAGCGCAGAGAGTGCAGTAGTTTATAAGAACGCCGAAAATACAAATTTTTAAATGCACGTCATATTTTGGTAAATGTTTTAACCATATGTCGCCAGTGCAGTATTCCAGTGCAAATGTCACGATGCGGAAAATGTCACGCTCCACGCGGTTATGCTTTTTTATTGCTCGACGTATGCAATGCATTTTTTATATGTCGAGCAATGTAAAAACAAACGTAAGCGCGTGGAATGCGGTATTTTCCGCATTGTGCACCGGCAAGTGGTATACCGTGCTGGCGACATATGGTAAAAACACTTACCAAACTCTGCTGTTATGTACATATTTGTGATCTCGGCGTTTTTCAAAACTACTGCACTCGCCGCGCTTGAGCAACAATTAAAAAAACCGCACCGATCACAAATATCGACATACCAGCATCGTTCAATGATGCTTTAATGTGCAATGTATTGCTGACGTAAATTATTTGCATTGCATTGCAGCGTAATGCATTACCGACGTAAAATGTGCTGACCAAAATTGGTGTTTCAAAATATAAACACATTTTCGTGGATATTGGTCATAATTAATTGCGATTTTAAGCGGTATATTTTGTTAGCTAGTAACAACCTCTGGCACGTTGGTATGATGGTGCAATCATAGGCAACTATTATACAATGGCCCATTATTATATCTCCGGCGGACATATAACTTCGGGAGAGTGCAAGCTTTAGTAGATGATCAATGATTATACGAGCGAGCGCTTCGCACACGCTCGTAATCATCGACCATGTACTAAAAAACTGATATTTAACCTTTGGGACGAAAATGTATCTTCAAACCTACGTTAATATATCCATGTCAGATAAGTTCGGAGCACTAACTGTTATCATAAAGAATCAAGCATTTCATAAAACCATGCATTTGTGTTTGTTTACCCATTTAATTTTCACGCACCACGCATGCATTTTCAACACTTTACTGCAGTGAACGGATTTCGTCTCAAATCCGGGTAGTGTTCGTTTTCACGAAGGATTTTTGCGCTTTTAGGATAACATTTATAAGCTGTTAAAGCTGTGATGTTTTAGGAAATAGGATACAGGATGAACATTTACATTAAATATTTACAAAAAAATGTCCGTATGTTTTTGCTAGAAATGTTTCTAAAGAAATTTTCCATTTCTTCGTTCCCATGGGAACATTTCAAGTAAAAATAGCACACATGAAAAGTTTATCCTGAAGCTTCTTTACCAAACATTAAAACCTTAAAAAACCTTAAAAATGTTCTCACATCGCAAAAAAACATCGTGAAAAGGGCTTTTCTGTTATCTGTGGCAGGAGCATGACTATTTATCAAGGGGTGCAAAATGGGTGTTTTGCACACCCTTGACCCTCCAGATTTTCAGTGTGTACAATTGCACACCTTGCTACACGAAATCGCAGCCCCTATTTTCGACCAGTCACGGATAAATGGTGCATCGCATGTTGAAACCTCTGTCCACTAGCCCGGATACCTTTTTTATAAATTTAGTCCGAATGTTTTGATGGGATGGAGCTCCGAGATCAGGATCCACGCTAAGCTAGGCTTGTTGCGCAGGTCCTGACCCCACCACCCGATCACGCAATTCCAGTCACCGGCAGAATTTTAGTCGAAAGCTTAACATCCCCCAACGACTGAGGACGGTCCGCCCGGCTCGCTGGCTTCACCTGACCTTGAACGCAGCCGCTGCCACCCGCCGCAGGTCATCCCCACCGCAGCAAATAGCGAGCGCCGCAGCGACTCGAACCCACCTTGCCAGAGTGGGTCAGATCTAGAGTCCAGCGCTCTCCCGACTGAGCTACACGGGTGGACACGGGCGGACAATGACTTGGTTTGCATGATGTATCCAGATATAATGGGTTTCCATATACATATATAGTTGAATTGCTAGTTAAACACCAAAATCGATCTGAAAAAAGTTGCCCCCCCAACCAAAAAATCCTGGCGACGCCACTGGGGGCTTATATAACCTATCTATTCTAATTTACATAGAAGCCTTAGCTCATGTATAATGGGAATAATGTCATAACAAATGTAAGTTGAACATTCCCCACTACCATCAATCTGGCACATAACGTAAATAGGAGTATAGTGAGAGTTCCCGATATTACTGTAATTTTGGGACAAGCTCCAAAAACTTGCGAGTTGCATCAATGATAACCTCTATCGAGCTCAACATTAACCTGAGCCGGATATGATAGAATAGTTTCAACCTTACATTTTAGCAAATAGTGTTCCGAATTCCTATAATTTTCACTTACACCCTACACGGCAGCAGAGTTCAGGGGCACAGACCTCATTATACACGGCAGCAGACCTCATTCTCCTCAAGCACTGAAGGATGGTGCCCAGCACTGTCTCGTGGCGCGGTATAAAGCACGAGTGGACTGGCGTGATTCGAGCTATACAAGCCCCATT
>JARBER010000008.1:29907-32407 GCA_030265075.1 Balanus glandula | reverse complement strand
GTTACTCTTGATGATCATCCTTCCAGAATGTTATTTGAACCCCTTTGCAAACGGTTTCTTTTAATGATTGTATCCTCTCTTATCAAAGTGAAAAGAAAACGAATCAAACAATACCAGCAATGAAAATCGCAATTGGTCTCAAAGTTTCAATGTTAGCACAAATGTAAACTTATTTCGCTGAATTATTTGCATGATTAACCCACACAAGTAGTTCTACATGAATTAATTTTGACTAATGTGTCCAAAACACTGCTATGCAGAAATCAAAAGCCGCACAATTGAGATATTAAGTGTTCAAATAAAAAAGTGGAATAGTCCCTTAGAACCCTATAGGCGAATCAATGAAAGACGAAAATTGAAATATCTCCAAAGACATGGCTGATCTAGGTTTATATTTTGTCCAAATTGAAAAAAAGATGGTAGGTATAAAGTAATATGTTTGTATTTCTTCTTCTCATTTTACATAGCAACACTTTAACTGATATATGATATTAAGAGAGTGAGATTTCCCAGACCTACGACACAAACCCTTACAACCAATTTGACAAGCCTATCTGGGCCATGTTTCACACAACATTATATGATTTAAAAGTTAACTGTGAACCACGCTTTACGCCGACAACCCACCCAGGCCACCGCTTTTAAAAAAAAGTTATTAACTACCACCACCACCCCCTTAAAGATACAAAAATCAACCCAAAATACTGCGTTGGATGGAATGCCACTCTTTAAACCCTTTCCATTTATCGAAACAAACTTAGCTACTTTCTCAACGAACGTGAGCGATAGCCCTGCAATGTAATGCCTTTAAACATTAACATACTAGCCCAAAATCAAGTAGCATCCACGTAAAGCCACTACAGTTGATCCTCAGTGATCGCACTGCTGATTCTCACTCCTCAGAGACCACACCAGCGCCCGCTCCTCCCAGCACTGCACCTTCGCACCTCTCCTGCTCACACACCACACCCGGCACTGTTCACCCTTCCACCAGCTTCAGCACAGGCGGCGCCCCACCTACCTGGCACTCCACGTGAATCGAATGGACAGCTCGAGCCGACTGTAGCTTCTGGGCGGCGCCGGCCGGTTATATACCTTGCGGCGGTGCCAGAGGCCGGCACGCGCCTTACTTGGTGCCCGTCGGCGCCGACGAGGCCGCGACGCCGCCGACGCCGCCGCCGCCGCCACCTGCCCAGACCAAATATGGCAGGTGACCGGCGACGGTGCGACCGGCACGGGTCACGCTCGTGACCTGGGGTGACCCGGCACCACGCCAGGTGACCTGGGGTGACCCTGCACCACGGCAGGGGGCGGTGCGGCAGGAGTGAACGTGATTTGGAGGACCACCAAGGTGGTAAGAACCGAAAGTGCCGCGTCGCGTTCCAGAGCTGTCGGTTGCAGCGCAGAGAAGCGTAGCTGGCTATGCTCAAAACCTTTTATTTTCGTAAATTTACTGAACACTTTATGATCTGCAGGATGCAGAAACAAGGATATTCTCAAGGCAGCATGTTGCGTGCCAAAACACCGATTCTTTCAGCCAGACACTGGCTAAGAAATATTTGATTCGTATTTAATCCCAGTTAGGTATTGATATAATTTGTTGCAGTTAGTGAATTGGAATCGAGAACATGACAAGAAATAATTAATTTATAGAAATGTCAGTGCCGTAGCCATCAGTAGAGACCCGCCAATGTTTTCGAGCGCGTCGTGTGTTAATTTGTATTCAGACAAATTTTCCCATCACTCATTTGACACGCAGATGAAAACACATGCGTTCTACACGACACATTATTCTAGAGAAAAAAATATATAAGGAAATGCCCTCTTCCGTGGCATGGATATATCAAGAGCCATAGCATACACCTACGAGGCAGCATCGAGGTTCGCTTAGTACCGTTATCAAGTTAAATATGTTTACGAAACTTGCCATCCATAAACCATTAATAACCATGACGTTCATAATATCGTATCATGCTACCATTCCGCCATAAATTAACAACGGGCTTAAGTATCAGGAAAAAACAATGTCAAACATACGCAAGATGAGCAGGATGACCTTGTGCACTAGTCATGGTGCCCATAGGCTCAAAGTTTTCGGATCTTCGAAAAATTTTATAATCAGTTTTTGACTTCTGTCGGACATAAACACATTTTTCAGACTTTTTCGGTCATTCATTGCCTATTGCTCTCAGCCCAATGATGGCTTCTAGCGAAAGCGATTAGTTATGCTTGTTAGGGGTGTCAATTTCTAAAAATAAAGGAAGGGCTCAAATGCTAACTTTATAGATTATTATTCCGTTTTTACCATGAAATACCTTAAGCCTAAAAAGAAAAGGAAGTATGAAACTATTGCTATTAGTGACAGGCTCTTGGATACCCCTATTAACCCGCCAGTCACTGGGGTATTTTCTATAACGCGAGTCACTGGGGGGGGGGGGGCAAAATATTGCCCCCCGCGTATCTCTGGCACAATTAGAGCTAGCGACCTGATTCAAACGGC
>JARBER010000008.1:12894-24923 GCA_030265075.1 Balanus glandula | reverse complement strand
GTCAGGCTCAGCGGGAGGTGCAGCGGCGGGGCGCCTGCCGCGCGCTGACGGCGGTCTGTGAGCGGTTCGGCGCCGCGCTGCCGACCCGGCTGCTGGAGTTGTCGCTGGCGCCGCTGGACGCGCTGCCGCCGGCCGACGACGCCGTCCAGCCGCTCATCAACGCGCTGCAGGTCACCGAGGTCATCACGCCCGTCCTGCACGCCGACATCACACACATGGTGAGCGGCGGACGGAGTTCGGTGTGGCAGGCAGGTCGGCTGGGATTGGGAGTCGAATGGTCTTGAGTGGTTACATGCATTGTTATGTAGAATGTGTTTGTTTGCCATGATTTGTGATTGGGAACTTGTGGTGTTGGTTGCATACAGTCTATTGAAATTAGTTATGCCCAAGTTATCGAGAATCTCAAACAAAACATTGCACTGGAGAACGATGTATCGCGCCCTGTTTCCCAAGTCGCTTGACTTGTGCTCAAAGACGATATTGTCCGCTGATGGTATGGCTAGCAGGCGTGTTAGCCCGTCCGCACGCTGTCTTAACCTGTCGTGCCTTACACTCCCCTGTCTCTCCCGTCAGGCGCTGTGCAGGCTGGGCCGGCTACACGCCTGTCTGAGTGACCGGTACAAGGCGGTGCGTCACATGGCCGCACGCTGCCTGGCCGCCTGCGCCAAGCTGGACCTGCACACCACCATGGCGTCGGTGGTGTGCCACGTGCTGCCGCTGCTCGGTCAGTACCGGGCGGTCACTGGGACGGTCACGGCCGACATTGAGCAATGGTCTTCAGTTGTTGAGGAAAATGCTTCAGAGACCAAATTATTTCCTATTTAGAAAACAAAACGGGGATTCGAATGAACATACTAAGCCAGCAAAATATTTGCTGGCTATGTGTGTTCATTTGATCACCCGTTGGTTTCTAAATAGGAAATGATTTGGTCTCTGAAGCATTTCCTGTGGCTGTCTTATTTCAGTGAAGCAGGACAATAGCTGCAATCTAAATATATTCTCGAAGTATATTTCAATGTGTTCAAAGTGCCACTGACTTCCCTTCTCGTTTAATTATAAATGCACCCCAATGAGCTACCTGTCAATCCTATGTTGGAGCAGGTTGCAGTGCCGCTCCTGTGCTCAGTAGAGCTGTCTGGCCCGTCGGCGCCGAATCTGGTCGTCACCAGCTGTTTCTCCGGTAACCGAGTGTCCCGTCGGCAGGCGACGCCTCAAGCGTGGCGTCTCGACAGGGCGCCATCGAGGCCCTCTCGTGCCTGGTCGACTCGCTCTGGATGGACATCCTGCCCTACATCGTGCTGCTGGTGGTGTCGGTGCTCGGTGAGTGGTGAGGTTTATCGCGGTGTTCTTGGCGCGTTGCTCCGGTGTCAGGCTGTGTAGTTAACAGGCACGGCGTCCGGTGAGGCCCAGCTTGGCAATTGGCACTAGGCAGTTGTATGCAAAGTCAGCTCATGTATTGTATTTGAAACTGTCCTCATGTTCTCCATGCGTCGTAGTTAAGAGCTGAGCGGTGAGATGCTTGCTTGGGTCAGCGTCCGACGGACTGTCCCAGCCCGAGTTGTCTGTTTCTGTGAGTCTGTTATGTACGTGGTGCGGCAGCGTGGAGTGTAGCTTCCTCGACGCTGAGGGTGCCACTGACCGTCTCCGTCCGCCGCCAGGCCGCATGTCGGACCGCGACACGCCGGTGCGCCTGCTCTCCTCCCGCACCTTCGCCTCCATCATCCAGCTGATGCCGCTGGAGCCGGGCTGCCGCGGCGCCGACGGCGTGCCCCCCGCGCTCGCCGACCGCAAGGTGGCCGAGCGGCGCTTCCTCGACCAGCTGATGGACCCGGCCTGCATCGAGGAGGTGGCCGTGCCGGCGACGGTGCGCGCCGAGCTGCGGCCCTACCAGCGGCGCGGCCTCAGCTGGCTGGCGTTCCTCAACAAGTACCAGCTGCACGGGGTGCTGTGCGACGACATGGGCCTGGGAAAGTCGCTGCAGTCGCTCTGCATGCTGGCGGCGGACCAGGCGGCGCGGAGGGAGAAGTTCAGTCGGACGGGGTCGGCAGAGCACGCGCCGCTGCCGTCACTGATCGTGTGTCCGCCCACGCTGACCGGTCACTGGATCTACGAGGTGGACAAGTTCATTGACCCGGCGGAACTGATCCCACTGCACTACTTCGGCCTGCCCGTGGAGCGCGCACGGCTTCAGGCCAGTCTGCCGGAACATAACCTGGTGATCGCCTCGTACGATATCGTGCGGAATGATCTCGACTTCTTCGCCGGCGTCAAGTGGAACTACTGCGTGCTCGATGAGGGTCACATCATCAAGAACGGCAAGACGAAGGTCGCGAAGGCGATCAAGCAGCTGGACGCGCTTCACCGGCTGATCCTGACGGGCACGCCGCTGCAGAACTCTGTGCTGGAGCTGTGGTCGCTGTTCGACTTCCTGATGCCGGGCTTTCTGGGCACAGAGCGGCAGTTCACCGCTCGCTACAGCAGGCCGATTCTGCTCAGCAGGGATGCCAAGGCCAACTCGCGTGAGCAGGAGGCTGGGGCTCTGGCGATGGAGGCGCTGCATCGCCAGGTGCTGCCGTTCCTGCTGCGCCGGCTCAAGGAGGACGTGCTGGACGACCTGCCGCCCAAGATCACGCAGGACTACTACTGCGAGCTGTCGGACGTGCAGAAGCAGTTGTACGAGGACTTTGCGCGCTCGCGGGCGCAGCTGTCGCTGGTGGAGGGCCTGGAGGGCGCCGATCACAGCCGCGGCGGCTCGGAGCGCGCGCCGCCGCACGTCTTCCAGGCGCTGCAGTACCTGCGCAAGGTGTGCAACCACCCCAAGCTGGTGCTGACCGAGCAGCACCCGAGCTACGCGCAGGTGCAGCAGACGCTGCGCACGCGCGGCACCGGCCTCGACCAGATCGAGCACTCGGCCAAGCTGGTGGCGCTGCGCCAGCTGCTGCTCGACCTCGGCATCGGCGAGGAGACGGGCGGCGCGCCGTCCGCCGCGCCAGCCGAGGTGGTCCACCCGCACCGCGCGCTCATCTTCTGCCAGCTCAAGTCGATGCTGGACATGGTGGAGCGCGACCTGCTGCGGCGCCACCTCCCGGGCGTCACGTACCTGCGCCTGGACGGCTCGGTACCGGCCGGCGAGCGGCAGGGCCTCGTGCACCGCTTCAACAGCGACCCCAGCATCGACTGCCTGCTGCTCACCACGCAGGTGGGCGGGCTCGGCCTGAACCTGGTCGGCGCCGACACGGTCATCTTCGTGGAGCACGACTGGAACCCGATGAAGGACCTGCAGGCGATGGACCGCGCGCACCGTATCGGCCAGCGGCGCGTCGTCAATGTGTACCGTCTCATCACCCGCGGCACGCTCGAGGAGAAGATCATGGGCCTGCAGAAGTTCAAGCTGATGACGGCCAACACGGTCATCACGGCGGAGAACAGCAGTCTGCTCACCATGGGCACAGATCAGGTGAGTCCGCTCGGCCGAGGGGCGACGGAGAAGAGGACTGTCACGCTGGACTGGCCCAAACTGTGTGCTGTGCTTGTAGATGTTGTAAAGGCTGCTGCTATTTTTATCAGTCTTTCGGTGACGGCTATTTTATCAGTCTTTCAGTGACGGAGTGGAAGCTAGAATATTCGCTCATGATGACCTATTAATGATTTATACCGCGCTCATCTGTGTCTGTTGTCTGTTCATTTGTCCCCGCCGGACCGTTTCCCCGTTCTGTCTTGACCTGCCCGTGCCCCCGTTATGTCCCCGCCCGTTCTGACCTGACCAGTGCCCCCGTTCTGTCCCCGCCCCGTCCTGACCTGTGCCCCCGTTCTGCCTAACCCCGAGGCCGTCCCGTTCTCCACCGATGACCTGCCCCGTCCCGTCTGTCGCCACTGTGACCTGACCCCGCCCCGCTCTGCCCGGCGGCGACTGACCCGCGCCGCTCTCCGCCCCGGCAGCTGTTCGACCTGTTCACGCTGGAGTCGCAGCAGAAGGCGGGCGGCGGCGAGTCGCGCGGCGGCGGCCCGGAGGCGCGCGGCATCAAGGCCATGCTGGAGTCGCTGCCCGAGCTGTGGGAGGGCGAGCAGTACGAGCAGGAGTACGACCTCACCGGGTTCATGCGGACGCTGCGTCACCAGCCGTGACCGGCGGCGGCCGACGCCGAGCTGCAGCGACTGTCCGCGGCGGTGGTGAGCCGACTGGCGGCGGTGGTGAGCCGACTGTCCGCGGCGGTGAGGTGCGGAGCGGCTCGTCAGGGCTAGAGCGAGCTGTCTCCCGGAGATCGCGGCGGTGGGCACAGTGCTGTGTGATTGCGTCAGGTGTCGGAGACGTGATCCGTGGCAGGATGGCTGTCTCTGGGATGGTCGCCTCCTCTGCAGCGTAGCCGGCCAGTGAGACAGTCGCACGGAGCTGTGATGACGTCAGCCGGGCGGTACAGTGACGTCAGGCCAGTCAGTCAGTGACGTCACGCCGTGAGGAGACGGCGCACCGGAGAGGGCGCAGCGTCAGCGGCTAGTCGAGTGGCTGTGGCGTCACTCACAGTCAGCCATATTCACAGTCCAGACATAGTCATGCCAGACCTCTTTCGTTTAGGGAGCTGTGTTTGTTTTTGTCAGCAGTGCTCATTAAAGACGGCCGCACACAAGGCGATTCGCCGCGCGGATTCCCGCGATGTCGCCGCAACATCCCGCCGCTAACAGTAGAAAAAGCTGGTCCGACTCAGCTTGTCTGCGGAATGTCGCGGCGACATCGCGGGAATCGGCGCGCCGAATTGCCCAGTGTGCAGCCGGCTGGTCGCGCGTGCCGACTCGAGCTTTAAATGCACAGTCCAGCCGCGGCGGGCGCCATGTTGCGACAGGCGGTCACGTCGGACCAACGGGGCCGGGTAGCGGTCTTCAGAGCCGCCGCGACGCACTGCGGTGGTGTGCGGCGGTACGAGGCATTCAGATAGATCGTCAGAGCATAGCCGGTCACTGCGGGAGCGGGCTGCGTTAAAGCAGCGTGAAACGTCAGTGGCAGAGGCTCCGCTGGGCCAGCGGTGTCGTGGGGACGGGGCAGTGTGTCGGGCGCACCGCGTGCGGGTCGGGTGGGGTGGACTTTTCAGTTGCTGCACGCGGTTTGGGGGTGATTTCGGTGTTGCTGTGTGCTATATGTGCTACTTAGTGATGGCGCGCGCACCTGAGACCAGTGAGAATCATACGGATTTCGTGGAGAGAACTGTTTTGGGAAAAAATGTGTTACGAAGTTGATTACAATAGAGAAATGTTTTCAAGGTTCAGTGACTTAAAAGTATCAAGATATATCGGTTAGAAAATTCGTGGCGAGGTAAGTTACCAGGTCGTTATTGATACGCAGTGTGCCTTGATTAATCGCTAAACAACTAAATTGTGACTGCAGTTTTATCCCGCAATTGGCAAGTGCGCGTCGTTAAATGAAGCACCCGATTCGGTCGTCAACCCCTTTCGACAGTCCGAACCCTGGATATCATGAAGTCAGCGACAAGACGAGCCAGCCAGTGTGGGAGGGACCGCTAAGGACGTCTCACGGCGCTGTGATTCGGGGGTGCCCCCCCCCCCCGCCGTCTGTCCCATACTGTGCGTGTTGGAGTCACAAATACATACCGTGTGGTTTTGGAAATAAACTGAAAGTTATCGACTGCATTTTGTTGTGTAAGCTGACGCGAGCGGCAGACGTGAACAGCGGTCGTTTTGATAAACCTTTGGAACTACCCATGTTACTTCTTGCTAACGATGCTTAACCCGCGAGTCATTGGGCATTTTTTTTAGCCCCCCCCCCCCCCTGAACAGCTTTCTGAATACATCAAGAGCAAAAGCAGATATCGACGTCAAACTTTCAGTACCTCTCTGATTGTCAATTTTACACCTCTACAAATTGATTTTATTTAAATTTTTGGAGATATAGTGAATTTCGTGACGTCACTACATACGATTTTTACACCAAAATCAGCAAAAGTTGAACAGACAGCACAGAAGCCAATTTTCAAGTAAAAAAAAAATAAAAAAGTCAAAAAATTTCTGATGTCAAGCGCTACAAGATGGCTATCTCGTTTTTTAAACATTTTTGTTTTTTTACCCCAGAATTTAAAGAAAAATTTGTAAAAAAAATGACAACAAAATCACAAAGTTAAACGATATTGAAAAAAACGGAAGATGTGTTATGTAATAACATATAAACGATGTGCATACTGAATTTCAAAAGAATATCTCAATGTGTGACTGACTTATTGCTCCCTAGTGTGGAAATCGATGACGACATATTTTTTTTGCTTTAACAGAACAGATACAGAAAAATAAATAACAGCATTGTTTTTCTGGGGAAAACTGAACCAGAAAAATGTCTCGTTTGAATATATCATTTGGAAAATTTGACCTCATTTGACGTAACCTTGACCTGAACGTGATTTTTATCCCCCAAAAAATGGATTGAGTTTGTTAAATGTTAATTTATATTCAAATATACGAGTAAAACAACCTATTCAACATGTTCTGCATGACTTTCTGATACCTTGTCCGCATATTGACCTTGTGTGACATGTGACCTGACCTTGACCTTTTGTAAAAAAACACCCTTTAGGTCATGCGGGATCTGCTATACTTTAGAAAGCGCTTTGGGAGATCTTGGTCGCCATCAAAGGCTGTGGGAAGAAAATATGGCCCATAGGCTAAGCTAGCTTCATTTTTACCTTTGACCTGACTTGTGACGTCATCGGTGACCTCCAAGTCAACAAAAAATAATTGCTGTCGATGAAATTTCCTGGGCTATCTATTACCGTTTGATTGAACGCCATCGTCCGTAGGTTCCGAAGATACAAGGGGGGGGGGGGGGCTAAAAAGACCCCCGGTGAGTCGTTACAAAAATACGCTAGTGACTGCCGGGTTACCGTGAGCAAGGTTGGCTCTACCGGTCAAGCGTTGGGCATGGAACCCATGGATTCCGGTTTAAATACTGGCTGTCAGTGCATTCGTTTGGTGCCGACGATGGGTTGACGAGCCAAACGAATTAATGATGGCAGCGGCGGCGTCGTAGAACCTCGATGCAACCATCTCCGCCACATTAAACGCCACGTTGATGGCATCAAACTTTGTTCAAAATTTATATTATGTTAAAAAATAAATTAAGGCAGTACAGGTCCCGCACACATGTTGAAAAATATTCAACAGATGATGAAATCACATACACCAACACCAAACACTGCTGGCCCCACTATAAAACACGAATTGAGATTTGAGTATAATCTCGCGTGACCTGGGCAAAAATAGAAGATAGCCCCGATGTACAGCAAATCTAAAACATGTTGAAAGCTAGAACGCGTCATCAAGTCAGTAAACGTCATTACATATCAGAACCTGCTAAACTGAACAATATAGTCACTCGCCGAAAGCGGCGGAACATTTGTATCAAGCCACTGCAAGGCTTCAGGTGCACTAAGAACTCATCTTTTCACCCTCCCAGTCACAGCGCCACTTGATAATACTTCCCCGACAGTACCTACTGTACACAAATGTCGCCAACGAGCGTTGGGGCTAGGCAGAAGCCGGTCGCCGACACCACCGCCGCTTCAGCCCAACAGCTCAGCTCAGCTCAGCTCAGCTCAGCTCAGCTTAGCACAGCTCAGCTCAGCTCAGCTCAGCTCAGCTCAGCTCAGCTCAGCTCAGCTCAGCACAGCACAGCTCAGCTGCAAGCTCCGCCGCCGCCCGGCTGGCCTGAGACCGCTGCTGCAGCCCGGCTCAGCAGCCCAGCTCAGCAGCCCGGCTCAGCAGCCCGGCTCAGCAGCTCAGCTCAGCAGCCCGGCTCAGCAGCCCGACTCAGCAGCCCGGCTCAGCAGTCCAGCTCAGCAGCCCGGTTTGCTCGGCGTCCCGGCCTCCCCCGGCCGTTCCGTGTCGGGCCGCCCCCTGCTCAGCACCCAGTCCCGGCGGATGTCCAGCAGGTGGTCGATGGGCGCCAGGTCGGCGTCGCGCTGCTCCAGGTACGCCAGCAGCACGTCCGACGCCCACCTGGCCACCGACTGGCTCACGTGCTCCGGGGGCCGCACGAAGGAGCCGGCTCCCGGCGCCGGGGGCTCGCCGTCAGCCTGAGCCGCCGCGCCGTCCGCCGGCGGCTCAGACTCGCGCAGCTCATCGGCGGCCAGCAGCCACTCGACGCTCACCTGATCGTCCTCGGGTATCGCGAGCCGCGAGAGGTCCTCTCGCAGCGGGCGCATGGCGGCTAGGTTCAGCTCGCCCGGGTCGGGCAGCAGCGGCGGCTGAGGAGGCGGAGGGGGAGGCGGAGGGTCAGCTTTCGGTGCCGGTGGGGAGGCGGGCCGGAGCTCCCCCTGCTGCTCCGGCAGGATGTACGTGTTGCCGTTTTGAGACAGGCCGAATGGAGAGAGGAAGTGCTGGCCGAGTCCGCTGTCGTAAGTACTGACAGCGGTAAGCTGCGAGTGGAGAACGGGGAAGTACGGCTGCTGCTGTTGCTGCTGTTGTTGTTGCTGCTGTTGTTGCTGCTGTTGTTGCTGCTGCTGTTGCTGCTGTTGTTGCTGCTGTTGCTGTTGCTGCTGCTCCGGCTGCATGGGAGGCTGGTAGTGCTGCTGCTGCTGCTCCTGCTGGTGCGACTGGTCCGCGTGTGCTGACTGATGTTGAAGCTGATGATGTCCATGCGGTTGCTGTTGATGCTGCTGCTCATGCTGCTGGTGTTCATGTGGCTCATGCTGATGCTGTAAGTGATGCTGCTGCTGCTGCTGAAGATGCGGCAGTGGCAGCTGATGAGAGTGATTGTGTTGTTGTGGCGGCGGCAGCGGCGCCGTCTGAGGATGCTGCTGCTGCTGCTGGTGTTGCTGGGGCGCGGCATAGTAGTACGGCTGCACCAGATGCCCTGCCGGCGGCGGCATCACCTGCTGCTGTGGCTGCGGCTGCTGTTCCGGCCGGTTCTGCCTGGCCGCCTCCGCCGCCGGGCCGTCCGCCTTCGCCTGCAGGCAAGTCAGGCGGTACTCGGGGACCACTCCAACCGCCAGCCAGGCGCCGATGATCAGCGCGTCAGGCAGCTGCCGCCAACTCTCCCGGATCAGGTAGATGGCGTCCCGCAGCTCCGGGCCGGCCGCCTCTACCGTGTGGCACGGCTCACCCAGCAGGTGCTGCACCTGCAGCCGCCGGTAGGCGATCTTAAACCCCGTCCGGATGCCCTCCTCGAACGGACTGCGCGCGCCGATCGTGGAGAGAAAGCGCAGCTTGACGTTGGACAGTTTGTAGGTGCGCTCGACGTTGCAGCTGGTGGCGCCGAGGAGAAGGACGATGTTGCGCTGTTCGCGCCGCATCACCTCGTCCACGCGGTACAGCCACTCGGAGAAGATGGCGTCGGTCAGTGTTCCACGCACGCTGTAGCGGTACTGCAACAGCTTGTCGACGAGGAACTTGCTGCTGAAGCCGCAGGTGACGGTGCGGCCGAGGACGAGTGGCGGCAGGCGCCGGCTGCCCGGCATGTTGGTGCAGAGGCAGACCGAGACGGCGGTGTCCTGCTGACTGTGCCCTGTTGGTAGGAGCAGCGACTGGCGCGGCAGGAGTTGGTAGCACAGCCGGAACTCACCGAAGCAGAAGATGTCCTCCGGCGCCGTGGTCTCAAGGTCGCGGTCCAGCTGCTTCCGCCGGAACAGCACGAACCGCTTGGACGCCGCGTCCGTTTTGGACTTTTGCGCGGTGACACGGAAGTCGTAGCGACTCTGGAACTTCTGCAGCCAGCCTTTGCTGTAGGCGAACGAGTCGGGGATTCCCACGGCGCCGCCGATCTCCTTGGCCTGCGCGAACAGCCGCTCTCGCGACACGTACACGCCCGCTCCGCGTCGCTCCATGTACCAGCTGTAGAGCCGCTGCTCCATCTGATCGTGCTTGCCCGCACGAGTCCGCTTGTTCTTCGCCTTCTGCTCCGACATGCCGAGCCACTTGGCCTTGTTGCCGATGGTCGCCGCGATCGTCGACCTGCCGACCGCCACGCCCCACGCCTTGTGGAAGTAGTCGACCATCTGTTTCGCCGTTGTCGAGCGGTTCTCGTTGTGGTAGAGACAGATCTGGCGCTTCTGCTCGACCGTCAGGTCCGTCCGGTTGCGCTTTCGGCGCGGCGTCCCCTCGTGCTCGTCCTCGTCTTCTTGGGCAGGATCTGCGGGGTCGGTGGCGACAGGCGGCTCCGCGGTGCCGTCGTTGTGGTCAGAGTCGTACCGCCGCGTCCCGGCCGCTACTGGGGCCGCTGCAGAAGAGACGGTCGGCGGGGACGGTGCCGAGGGGTACAGCGCGCTGCCGTCGGAAGGCGGAGAGGCGGACGGCAGCGGCGGAGACGACGTCGGCGCCGGTCCCGGTCCGTCCAGCAGCTGACCCGGACCGCTCACCATCAGCGACGCTGGCAGCGCGGCGCTCACCGCTAACGGCGCGAGCCCGGCGGAACTCACCACCAGAGGCGTGAGCGCGGCAGAGCTCACCACCAGCGAGGTGAGCCCGGCTGTGCTGACGGCAAGGGAGGTGAGCGCAGCAGAGCTCACCGTCAGTGGAGTGAACGTGCCGGAGTTGACGGCGAGCTGCGCGAGCGTGCCCGAGTGCGGTGGCGCGGCGTCGTGCCCGGAGACGGTCAACAGCTGGCCGCCAGACGGCAGCACCAGCGAGCCGTCGGCCGTCCCGCCCGTCTGCTGGAACAGACCCGGAAGGTGGCCGGAGAGGGCCAGCGGCGTGGCGAACGTCACCGTCTCCATCGGGATCTCCTTCAGGGTGTACACTGGCAGTGACATCTCCATGATTTGGCGGAGGTGTTTTCAGCTATAGGACTCTGTGACAGATATTGCTGCTGCTTGAATCAAATGGCATGCTTCAAATAGCTCATTTGGTTACATGCTATTCAGTTGCATTATTTTTGCTGTCTTGTAGTATGCATGTGTGGAACAAAGCCAAACTAAGAAGCACATATAGTTGATAATGGGTGGCATTCAGCATGTCCATGAATATGTGTCCATATTCATTCTCTGAAGACCAGTTGAGCACCTGTAGCACAAGAGAAATATCAAGAATGAGGTGCATAACTCATTGACTAATGTTTGCTAGCATCACCCCAGGGCCGAAGCAAATAATAGTAAATTAAAGCATATTATCATTTGATTTTCCAATAGTATTTAAATATAGGCACACAACTATGTCACTACAGCTACAGCATTACGGCCTTTCTGATGCTTCAAATATTTAATCTGGAAATCAGAAGAGTTATTAAATATAGGCACAGAACTATGTCACTACAGCTACAGCATTGAGGCTTTTCTGATGCTTCAAATATTTAATCTGGAAATCAGAAGAGTGAAATCAAATGAAACTTGAATTAATTATGCTTAACATGACCTGTCCATGCAAACTTTAATTAACTATGTTTACTGTGACCTGTCCATGCAATATCTTGGCTAGAAATTAAAAGAAGGCTTTCCTGAATCAAGCAATACAATTCACAAATACATTAGCATAACAGCAACAGGCCTGGACACAGTTTGGCCAATACAGCTGGCTTGAAAAATCTCCATTGAAGCACTCCACCTAACCATGCAGTGTAAGTCAGGTTTTGTCTATGATATGGTAACATGGTTTGGACCTTTGGGGGATCCAGGGGTGACAGCCCCTAGTAGAGCCACTGTGCAGAGTGAATGTAACAGGGGCATTCTAAACTTGTCATCTTCCTTTATGTCATCTTCCTTTAGAGGCCTTAAAACTATAATCTATTCAAATTGGGGAGGTGCTTAACTTGTAACCATTAATGAAATTACACCTGATCAGCAATTATGTGGTACTTGGGATTTCTACATCATCAACAGCATGACAAATATGGTACCTATAGGGTAAAAACTTGATCTCTAGACACATCAGAATCTCAGACTTTTCATGCCATCATAATGTAGACAATACTGACAATTTTTTTACATTCTGATGGCATGTCAAGCCAAATGATATAGCTGTCTGGGGGAGCATCTGGCGTAGGGGTAAGATCCTTGCATCCTGTGCCAGACATCCGGGTTCGATTCCCGGGCGGAGCACGT
>JARBER010000007.1:75164-85889 GCA_030265075.1 Balanus glandula | reverse complement strand
TGGCGAGGATAACGCTACTTATTTCTGACGAATTGTAGACAGAGTGTGTCACAGCGACGACAGAGCGACGACAGAGCGACGACAGAGCAATGACAGGGCGACGAGACAGCGACAAGATAGGGACATGAGAGCGGCGGGAGAACGAACTATTTTGCTTCCATTTACAAACGTTGCCATTGTCTGGGTTAGAGCTGCATACGTCTAAGACAGCGCTTCATAGCGTCAATACTTTGCTTCTTAGTACTGTCTAATTTATTTAGACATGAAGTCACATTCACTATGTGATTCACTATGTGATTCACACATCCACTTGCACGATGTGACAGTACAAGTGGCTATTAGGTGCCGCCCATGGGTGTAACTGTAATGAAGAAAATTGGGGTTGTAGCTACGCTACAACCCCAATAATTTTGGAATTTAGCATACCGCCTATGGCGCGGTGTGGTACGAATGGGGCTCAACCCCAATGATTTAAAAAAGATACACCCTGTGCCCGTCGCGATGTTATATGAGGTGATATGGGGGAGGGGGGACAAGTATTAGGATGTTGCAAGGCCGTTGTGTCGCCGCGCCCAGCGAACTGCAATAGGGAGGGAAAGGATAAAAGTGGGAGTAAAAAGTGATGAGAAACAGTAAAAGTACATACATTAACACCAAATATACGCAATGAAAATGCGAGTGTTCGTTCGTGTCGTTCGATCTTCGTTCGCTAATTCCTTTTAACTTGGCGAGGTCTACGTCTAATTTCCTATTCGAAATTCAACAACGCTCTTCGTAGCGCGCATTAGCGACAGTCTTATATATTGTCTTAGATTATTTGTTTCGTTCTGTTGTTTTTGGAGTTTTCCATTGATGGCACTTGTACAATTTATTTTCTTCCTGCTGAAGTTCTTATGTAATTACGGCTTGTTGGCGCGCCACATGCAAATTCGAATGTGTCAAAAAAGGGACCTGTCAGACGAAGAAATAGTGCTACTTGCGCGACGCCTCACAATAAGTGCTGTCTGTAATCTGTAATATCGAATATCTGTATCACTTATATGGACAGTGGACACGGATGTAAAAAACGGGAACCCTTGAGTTTACAGTCGTTTCTTTCACCCTACCCAAAAAAGAATAACATTTGCACAGACTTCTTTGCAAAATAAATTATTCACAAACAGGACCATACGAATAGTATACATGTCCGAAGGCTGAAGGAGTACTATGTATTCTCCCTCCCCTATGTGCCCGATATTCGCCGTACTATGGAATTAGATATATTTATATCTTGCCTATTGTCCGCAGCGGTCCCTCTCGGAGGAGGTCCACCGTCCACCGCTGCCTCGCCACGGCCGGCTCCCGTCTCTCGGAGGTCCACCGTCCACCGCTGCCTCGCCACGGCCGGCTCCCGTCTCTCGGAGGAGGTCCGCCGTCCACCGCTGCCTCGCCACGGCCGGCTCCCGTCTCGGTGGCGGCCCGGCGGTGGTACTGCGGCTAACACATGATAAACTCACCTGGCATCTGTCGTCGCGGCAGCTCTCAGGCTGAATCGAGCGAAAGATCCAAATCAGCTCGCCCGGAACCGTCTCAAACACGCTACCCTTGGCTCCGAGCCCAACTGAGCAGCCCGGACCCATCTCCGGTCCCCTGCAGCGGGCCTGCTCCCCGAGCGGGAATTACAGCGCGGTCCGGGACAGATCGGACAAGCCGCGTGTTCAGCCGAGTTGCCGCCAGGTGTCTCCGTGCTCGCGAACCCAGAGCCGGTCACCATCGAGAGAACGGCCGTTCGACTCCGTTCGACTCCGAAAAGAAAGTAAACAACAATTTTCGACGCTAACTTATATTGTCTTTACAAAATACATCAGACAAATGCGGCATGAAGACACGGCGTCAAAAGTACATCCTACCAAAAGAACCTTACTTCTGTCGGCGCCGAATCAGCGATAATGGACACATTCAAACACAATGTAGAGGGTAGCGGGGGAGCGATAGCACGCTCTCCAGCTCTGTATAATCGGCGGCAAATCGGCCGCACACTCACATACACACACTCTCCAAGAAATCAGCTTTTGAAATCGGTCAGTCGCACTTCTGTCGGTCTCTGAAACAAGTTAAAAGAGCACAGAACGCGTCGATCACCTTCGTCGCACGTGAACATTTGTACAAAAAGGCAGAATGTCAACGTTCGTTAAAACCACGCCAACAGTTCTCCGCACTCAACTCCGAAGAACTTGCAGTAACAAACGTGCCGCGGCTACATAAATACACTATGATCACCGCACGCTCCTCTGCGATCCGCAACCACTGCATTCTCCATGTACAAATCTGTATGGTCCCTAGCATGGTGAGCAACGAGTGGTGAGATCCATTCAAAATCACATCAGAAACCGCTCCGAAGCTGGAAGCCAACGCAGCACGTTTGGCAGTCGCACCGAATTTCACGCGACCGACACGTGCGCACGAGCGCGCGGCAGCAGCTGCGGTTGGCGCGGTCGCTGACGACTCCCCAGTCCTGCGCGCCACCTTACACTACTCTCCGCCCACCCCGCACGACAATAGTATTCACCTATGTTACACTGCTATTTACACTTAACGACGCACTCGCACTGTCTTTGCACTTTGATAAGAGTCGGTCGGTGGCGGGCGGGCGGCGGCGCCGCTAAATGTAGACACCGTCGCCGACCGGCTGCTGGTGCTGCGGCGGCGGCGGCGGCGCCGGCGGCTTCTGCTGCGCGCCCGGCGGAGAGCAGACGCCGTCCGACCAGCCGGCCGCCGAGTGCGGACTGCTCGTGGACCACTGGCCCGGCGAGTCGGGGCTCGGCGTCGGGTAGTGGTCGGGCGACAGCTGCAGGTGCTCGCCGCCCAGCGAGTGCTGCGACGGCGGCGTCGGGTAGTGCGGGTACATGTGCTGCTGCTGCTGTTGCTGCTGCTGCTGGGGCGCTCCGCACGCCAGCTGGGTGAACTCCGGGGCGCCGTACGCGCTGGCGTCGTACGCGTACTGCGGGTGGACGTTGAGGCGCGCCGCGCCACGCATCGCCGCCATGTGGGTGGGCGAGAGCGCCATCACCGGCCGCTGTTTGCACGGCGACAGCGCCTGCGGGGAGAGCGCGCCCGGCGGCGACGGCGAGTAGTTGCTGCTCTGCGGCGACGGCATGAACGTGCCGGGAGACAGCTGCTGCAGGCCCGGGTACTGGCCCTGCGGCTGCTGCTGCTGCTGGCTGTGTGGCAGCATGTGCTGCCGCGGCGCCGGCTGCGGCGGCTCCTGCTGCTGCGGCATGTGCAGATAGCCCTCGGGACTCATACCGACGGCGGCCGGCATCGACTTCTGCCTGGGGTGAAAGTAGGGCTGCTGGGGGCCGCCGGCCACCTCCAGGCCGGCGCTGCGCAGGCTCTGCAGGCTGGCCGCCGACTTGACGCAGTCCTCGTACGGAGGCGGCGGCTTGTTGGGTATCCGCATCTCGTACGGCTGCGGCAGCGACGCCACGTTGGCGTACATGGCCGTGTCCAGCGCGTCCTCCAGCATCTGCGGCGACAACTGCTCCAGCTGGTCGGGCTTCTTACGCTTCATGCTGGAGGTGCGCGCCTTGCGCTCGTCCTCGGCGGTGGCGCCGTGCTGCGGCGGCGGCGGCAGAGCGGCGCGGGGCCGCTTCTTCGGCTTCTTCATGAGCGAAGACATGTCCGATTGGGACGCCGACCCGAAGGACTGCACGTTCGGCATCTGCTGGGAGAGGAAGTACGTCAGTCACAGATCGGCACGCGATTCGACACATTCTTGCATAATGACGTTGACCTTTTGGACAGATAGTGACAACCGTAACGGTAACAGTATGCATAAAAAAATCCCCAAGCAGAATCTCTTTTTCTCCATTAGCAGCCAAAGCACATCATCATCAGTAAACTTTACACTCCATAGATACAGAATACATACAGTATGATCATTCATATATAACAGTAAAAAACACGAACACACGGACAAAGGACGATGCGTCAAATTGCCTACACGCTAATAAAGCTATCAAGAGAAAGCCACACCGCGGCGCCACTGAGCACTTCAGCCGGCCAGCCAGGTGGGCGGTATCCCGCCGCGCCGCCTACCTGTGGGCTCATCGTCACATGCTCGTCCAGCAGCCGGACGATGTCGTGGTGTAGACGCTCAGCGGCCACGTCCCGAGGCAGCCGGTCCATGTGGTCGGTGATGTCCCGGTTGGCGTAGTGGTCCAGCAGCAGCTTGCAGGCCTGATAGGAGCCCTCGCGCGCCGCCTGGAACAGCGGAGTCTCGTCCTGCCGGGACAGAAAATCGCCGCCTCAGTGACATAACAAAAACGCTCAGCATCACGGACAGAAGCGACACAAAAACACTTAACTATTGGGTGATGATGATAATTGGGGTTTAAATGGCATCGTAACCGTAAGCTGTGTGGTGTCCACAAACATCTATCGGACAGCAGTAAATAGCGTTTAGAGCATAATAAATGCTAGCAAAAAACACCACACAAAGCTACATAAACAAGAACAAATAACACTGACCAACATCAGCATACTCCACGGTCTACCGATCTCCACCCCACCCGATCGCTGCGGACCGGCGCTCTCACCTTGTTGTTTTGCGCGTCCCGGTTTGCGCCATGTGTCAGCAGGATCTGGACTGCGTCGACGTTGTTGACGGCGGCCGCCCAGTGCAGCGCCGTCTTGCCACTGTCGTCGGCCGCGTTCACGTCCGTGTCGGCGCCGATCAGGTCCTCCACCATGCCCTCGTTGGCGAGCCGCGCCGCCAGGATTAGCGGCGTCGTGCCGTCGTTCATCCGCGCGTTTAGATCGGTGGAGCGGTTGCGGAGCAGGATCTGGAACACGCCCTGCGCGTCGGAGGCGACAGCGGCGTGCAGCGGCGTCCGGCCCGTCGAGTCCTGGCAGTTGACGTCAGCGCCGGCGTCCAGCAGGCGTTTGGCGGCGTCGGCCCGTGCGTAGCGCGCCGCCAGGTGGAGTGACGTCTCGCCAGTGCGGTCCATGGTGGCGTTCAGCTTGGCGCCCTGGTTGATCAGTTCCTGGATGACGCTGGCCGAGCCGTCGTCCACGTCGTCCTCGCCCTCCGGCTCGGCCACGTCCGTGGTGCCGCCGTGCCGGAACGAGGCGATCATGAGCGGCGTGGTGCCCATCGGGCCGCGCACGTCCACGTCGGGCGCCGCCGCCTCGCCGTGGGTCGGCGTCAAAGCCAGCAGGTCCGGGTTGCGTATGTCGGCCGCGTTCATGTGTTGTTGCGTCCAGCCGCGGTCGTCCTCCACGTCGGTGACGACCGTGTGGTCGCTGCCGTACGGACCGCTGTCCAGCCGCTTGGGGCTGGGCTCGTCGTCGTCCGACCACTGCGGTACGTTGTCGTTGCTGTCCAGGTCGGCCAGTCTGCTCTGCGAGATGTGGCGCATCTCCTGGCCGTCGGGGCCGTGGCGGCGCGAGTTGGTGCGGCGCGGACCCGGGGCACTGCTGGCGCCGAAGAAGCCTTCGGGAAACCAGGTCACGCCGCGGTCCCGCTTCCGCTTCGTCTGGACGAGCACGCCGACCAAGATCATGACGAAGATGAGCAGCAGGATAATTGGGATGACGTACTGGTAGGCGCCGCTGCTGCCGGACGCCGGCGACACCTTGCCGTCTGAGCCCTTCACCTCGTAAATCGGGAACGACGACGAGAGCTGCTTGGCCACGGCCGCTGCGCCCAGGAAGTTGGCCGCCTGCTCCGCGTCCACGAAGCAGCGACCGCCCTCGGCGCGCGCACAGTTCCGGTTGTCGATGCTGACGTGCACTTCGGTGCCCTTGCCGACGTAGCGGTAGACGTAGGGGTCGCCGCCGTCGACGGGAGTGATCTCACGACTCGGCTGCCACGGGTAGATCATCGGCTGTCCGTTCTGGTCGCGCTTGATGACGACGTTGGTGCGCAGCTCGCGGCCCACCTCGCGGAGGAACGGCACCGTGTTGTTGAGAAACTCCTGCGGGTCCATCAGCACCACGAAGCGGAGGTCGCCGAGCGCCGGCACCGGCGGACCCTGCTCGCAATCGAGGCCGTCCCAGTTGCAGCCCTCCGTGTTGCAGCTGGAGTCGCACACGCCGTCAGCGTACTTGGTGCGGCAGAAGTGGTCGTGCAGCGGGTTGCACTCCTGCACGACTGACTGGCAGTCGCGGCCGTCGAACAGACAGTCCGCGTTGTTACACTCCATGTCGCACTTGTCGTCCATGAACACCTCCCAGCAGCGGACGGCCGTCGCCGAGCAGTTTTGCCACGGGTTCGTGTAGAGCGAACAGTCGCCGCCGTCGAACTGGCAGGCGTACGTGTTGCACTCGGGGTCACAGCGGCGGTCGCCGGCGCGCGCGCGGCAGTTGAGCCGGCGGCACTGCTCCTGCTCGGCGGCCATGTCGATCGGCAGGCCGGTGACGGCGTCACGCGGCACGAAGATGCCGCCCGGCGAGCTGGGGTCGTACACTTCGCACTGCAGACCGGTCCACTTGGGCGTGCAGTCGCACTCGAAGCGGCCGGCGCGGTCCAGGCAGACGCCGCCCTGCTGGCACGGGTTCGGTTTGCACTCATCGTGCACGTCCAGCTCGCAGTTCTTGCCGGAGGTGCCCGGCGGGCAGGTGCAGGCGTAGCCGCGCGCGTATGGTCGGCACGTGCCGCCGTTACGGCACGGCTGCCGGTCGCACTCGGTCTCCTCGCGTTCGCAGTGCTCGCCGGTGAAGCCCTGGGCGCAGTGGCAGACGTAGCTGTCGGTGATGCTGTCGCAGACACCGCCGTTCAGGCACGGGTTGCGGCCGCCGCAGAAGTCTACCTTGACGTCGCAGTGGCGACCGCGCCAGCCGGGCCGACACATGCACTCGAAGTCGTTGACCAGCTCGATGCAGTCCTTGGTGCCCGGGTCGTAGCAGGGCTTGGTCAGACACTCGTTGATGTCGCCTTCGCACTGCGGCCCGACGAAGCCGGGCGGGCACTGGCAGGTGAAGCCGCCCACCTGGTCCACGCACGTGCCGCCGTGGTGACAGGCGCCCTCGTAGCAGTCATCCTCGTTGGTCTCACACAGCTGACCAAGGGTGCCGTGCGGACAGGAGCAGCTGAACGACTCGATCATGTCCAGACACGTGCCGCCGTTCTGGCAGCGGTTCGGCACGCAGTCGTCCTCGTTGACCTCGCAGTCAACGCCGGAGAAGCCGGGCTTGCACTCGCAGCGGTAGGTGCCCACGAGGTCGTGGCAGGTGGCGCCGTTCTTGCAGGGCGACGTCTCGCACTCGTCCTCCTCGTGCTGACAGTACGAGCCGGTGTAGCCGCGCGCGCAGTGGCACCGGTGCGAGTTGCCGATGTCCTCACACGTGCCGCCGTACTCGCACAGCTGGTGACGCGACATGGACTTGCGCAGCGCCGCGTCCTGACACGACACCATCTCGACGTCGCAGAGCGCGCCCGTCCAGCCCGGCAGGCACGTACACTTGTAGATGTTCTCCTTTTGGTTGCAGGTGGCGCCGTTGAGACAGGGGCTGGTTGAGCACCAGTCAACGTACTCTGTGCACAGCTCACCGGCGTAGCCGTGCATGCAGTGACACGAGAAGTAGCCGCGATGGTCGATGCAGGTGGCGCCGTTGGCGCAAGGGCTCGAGTCGCACTCATTAATGGGCGTCTGACAGCTGGAGCCGGTAAAGTCCTCGCGACAGAGGCAGGTGTAGTTGTTGATGCCGTCCACGCAGGTGCCGCCGTTCATACAGCTGCTGGCGGTGCAGTCCATGTCGTTGGTCTGACAGTTGGTGCCCGAGAAGCCGAGCGTGCACTCGCACGTGTAGCTGTTGACGTAGTCCTTGCAGGTGGCGCCGTTGAGGCACGGCCCGCTCTGGCACTCGTCCACGTCCTGCTCGCAGTGTTTGCCCGTGAAGCCCGGCCGGCATGAGCACGTGTAGTCGTTGACGCCGTCGAGGCATGTGCCGCCGTTCTTGCAGGGCTTGGCGGCGCACTCGTCAATATTGCGCGTGCAGTCGCGGCCCTCGTAGCCGGGCATGCAATGGCAGCGGTACGAGCCTGGCACGTTCTCGCAGGTGGCGCCGTTGCGGCAGGGGTCGCTCGCCTCGCACTCGTCCAGGTCGATGTCGCACAGCCGGCCCTTGTACCCGAGCCGACACGTGCAGCCGAAGTCGCGGAAGTTGCTGCTGGGCGAACAGTGGGCGCCGTTGCGGCACTGGTTCGGCTCGCATGGGTCCAGCTCAGCTTCACAGCGCGTGCCATTGTACTGGAGCGCGCAGACGCACTCGAACGCGTTGACGCGATCGATGCAGGTGCCGCCGTGCAGACACGGCCGCGACACGCAGTCATCCACGTTTATCTCGCAGTTGCGGCCGGCGTATCCCTCGCGACACGAGCACTTGTAGTTGTTGAGGAGATCGGTGCAGGAGCCGCCGTGTTGGCACGGGTTCGACTGGCACTCGTCCACGTCCTGTTCGCAGCGCGGCCCGCCGTAGCCGGCCGGGCAGTGGCAGATGAAGCGGTTGACGCCGTCCTCACAGCGGCCGCCGTTCAGGCACGGGTCCGAGGCGCACTCGTCCACGTCGCTGAGGCAGCGGCGGTCGTAGTAGCCGCGCGGGCAGCGGCAGCTGAAGCCGTTCACCTCGTCCACGCACGTGCCGCCGTTGGCGCACGGGTTGGAGCGGCACTCGTCAATGTTGATGTCGCAGTGTCGGCCGATGAAGCCGGGCGCGCACCGGCACTCGTACATGTTGATCTTGTCGATGCAGGTGGCGCCGTTGTTGCACGGGTTGGTCAGACACTCGTCGATGTTGTGCTCGCACCGGTCACCGTACGTGCCCGGCTTGCAGCGGCACTGGAAGCCGTTGACGAGGTCGTCGCAGGTGCCACCGTGCTCGCACGGGTGGCTCTCGCACTCGTTGATCTGCGACTCGCAGAGTTTGCCGCGGTAGCCCGGGTAGCACTGGCAGCGGAAGTTGTTGACCAGGTCGGTGCAGGTGCCGTGGTGGCACGGCTGGCCCACGCAGTCGTCCACGTTAATCTCGCAGTCGTTACCGGTAAAGCCGGGCGGGCACTGGCACGAGTAGCCGTTGACGCCGTCGTGGCACACGCCACCGTTCTGGCACGGACGGCTCACGCAGTCGTCGATGTTCTGCGCACACCGCCTCCCCGTGAAGCCAAAGTTGCAGCGGCAGTTGTAGCCGTTGATCATGTCGATGCAGATGCCCTTGTTGAAGCAGGGCTCCTCTACGAGACTACATTCGTCGATGTCGCTCTCGCAGTGGCGCCCAGTGTAGCCTGCCGGCGGGGGAAGGGGGGGGGGGGGCACACGACGTCAGACACGGGCAGCGCTAACGGGACCACCCGGGCAGGTGATGGTGCAGGAGGCAGATAGACGCTGGCGAACACACGCAGCCATGACATATGACAAGTGAAACAAATATAATCAAACGCCTGATTTTTCTGCACAACTCGACAATGGTGCAGCACCACACAAGATTTAGTTTTATATCGTTCAAAACTGGACCAGGCACTAGCGTAGTAGATAAGCATGATTAATTACTTGAAAGCCGAGATGGAAAAGGTCAAACCTGCTATCTAGATTACATAATATAAAAAAGTAAAACGAACATTGGAAGTGGAGACTAGTAAAAGAGCAGACATTTGCAGATACTCAGCGTTATCTACATATATGCTGTACAATGTAAGACCCGTACTAAAGTTATACCTGTGGGTGAACATCGGACCGTGCTCTGCAAAACGTCAGGTTGAAGTACAGCCTTGCGCAATTTCCTGAGAAATTTCCCACTGCAGTGTGATAAACGGACTCGCATGTCTGTAACCGGGGACATCAGAGCTGCCCATTGCCCCCCGCCACGGCTGCGGCGCCCGTCAGTGGCCGTCCGTGGTCAGTAGAGTCGTCCCCCGCTGAATCATCGGCCGACAATGAATCACCAACAACAGAGGCAAGCCCAGCACGGCTTAGCATTGTCGCACACCGACCGAGCCGGACGGCTAACTCGAACCGTACGTCGAAAGAGTTCCACCACTCAGATACGGTCATCTATAGAAGAACGGCCACGCCGCCCGGTCCATGCATGTCCAAGTCGATGCCTGCCCCATACCCGGCGGTCCATCCCCAGCAGTAAAACAAAGAGCTGAGAACGGGCCGGTGCAGCGGCGCCGCGGCGGTGGTCGGGCTGGTCTGACCACTGGCGGCTGTGGGAACCGGACCCGTCTCGGCCGCCCGGTCGCTCCGTCCGTGACCACTGACCAGCGCCCCCTCCCGTGATAGCCGGCTGCGAGCGGCGCTATCGCCTGCCGCTGCATCCCCGCACCAATCGCCGTCCATTCAGTGGGGCAACATGCTACCACGCCGCCTCGCCCGAATAATGACACGATTCTTCGGCAGGCCACTTGGCAAGCACAGCACGCAAGATAAGCAGGCTGCGCGACAATGCATTATTGTGCCGGAGCGGCGGCGGGCGGGACGGACAGGGCCGGGCCGGGCGGCGCGGCTGTAGCGGCCGCTGGGATACCGGCGCAGTCAGCACCGCGCCCGCCGAGCCGAGCCGCTTCATGTCCGAGCGAACTGGCCTAATCACGGCCCTCGACCGGCCATCGTGGCGCTGACCACAGCCGGACGGTGGCGCCGCCGCGCGGCCGCGCCGGCAAACAGCGGCCTCGAGCGGTGGCGGCCTGCCTTCTCCGGCCACGCACGCGGACAAAGGCGGCTGGCGGCGCGCGGCCGGGCCAGCGGC
>JARBER010000007.1:15827-30161 GCA_030265075.1 Balanus glandula | reverse complement strand
GCCGTCTTCTTCTGTAAGTGGTCCCCGCTGGTGACGGCGCAGGTGGAGGTGTGATTTGTCGGAAGAGGGAGCTCGGGTGTTAGAGGAACGGGACAGGGACGGGATAGGGTGGACGGACATTGCGTGGGCGACACAGGGGACGGTGGTTTGACTCAGTATGCGGGGGGGGGGGGGGTAGGTAACGTTAGGTTGAGTTCAAACGACGCACACACGGTGAGATGGTGGCATCTGTTTTGTGGACTGAGTAGTTATATTGTACGACGTTCCAATTTTATTGAGATGACATGGGTGATTGGGACATTATTGATTATTATACTGTGTTACATTGTATCGAACGCACGTGCTGCTCAGTATCCGTAGCCGTACCACCACTTATCTGGTCTTGATAAGTGATCTGCTTTATTGCCAGGCTGTGTTGAGAGGCGCGTAGTACTACGCAAGCTTATGGTGTGGCTTTTGTCGCAGTTCCTGACCCAAAGAATTTGAATATGATGATAGAAAGCTGTGCCAATGCTGGCATTACGGCGATTAAATGTTGCTTGTCATATGACCGAGCAAAACTAGTCATATTCCTCAATCACTTCGATAGAAACCGACTTAGAATCTGCATATCATCGATGTCTATGCATACAATGCACGCTGCCGAAGTTTTACACAGCGCGCCTCGTAATAAGAATCGTAGTTCGGCGGCCAGAGACCCAATGTTACACGCTTCATACAATGTTATATTTGTGCATTGCAGCTGGTGGAAAGGACCTTTGTAAGTGTGATGTCACCGGTATACGTATCTTATAGCTGTGCCCTTGTGTGCCTATTACACAAATGCAACTAAGTGTTTAGTCTGAGGCTTGTGTTGTTGGTATGTGTCGCTTTATTTACGTTTTCCTCTCCCGTCGTTATGCTTTCGCTGTTACGTTGGAAATTCATTCAGTCTGTCACTGGATAATGCTTAATCAGTGGTTTTAACCCGTCTGAACGACACACCCTCATGCCCTGCCTGTGTTCACCCTCCATTTATCTGCCATTTCCAATAGGATGGTTTGATTAGATAGTAATAGATGGTTCGCAGATAGTAATTAGAGCCACACAATCGCATGGTGGTAGCATTTTATCGTATTTGTTCATAGGCAAGCAGTAGACAATAGTCATACTACAAATTCCTGGACTAATGTAGCTTAGCTTGGTGGAAACACATGTAATTCACCACCCAGCAACAATGTTGAAAATTTTCAAGGAAAGCAGCCCTTCCTTTTCTTATGCCGCAAGGACATGTTGACAGCACGTTAACGTAAGATGTTCTGTTTGCACTTAATTTTTGATAATTCATAACTTCAAGCCGTGAAAAGCTTTTCAATCAACTTTACGTGTAACTGATTTGGAATGTGAACAGTTTTGGGCTGCAAACGTAACTAATTTTAGTTGCTTCCGTTTTATATCCGTTTTCAGCGTCACGGCACGGTTCATGCTCGTTTCTATTGGTGCCGTTGACCGTCTGAATGATTCAAGCAGCCTACGATGCAGTTAGGCAGTGCGTTTGTCGCCGCTAAGCCGTCGTGTTCGCTGTTGCTCTGTGCGGCCGATCTGAGCCGGTGTGTGTGGAGTGTGGCGTGGCGGTGCCGTCCACCGAGCTGTGACCGGGGCCGCCGCACCGCCTGCCGTGTATCGTGCTGACCGGGCCGCCATCCCGCCACCGGCAGACGACGAGGATTGCGCCGACTGCGGGGCCATCCTGGAGGAGCTGGAGAACATCGACGACGAGGCTGACATGTACGGTGAGTGTGTGGGGGGGGGGGGGGCACCGCGAGCTGAGCGAGGTCAGCGGCTGACATAGCCGGCGGGATGCAGCCAGGCCACCGCCCGGGAACCGTGAGCACACATGGTGAGTTTGGCACGAGCTCGGAGGTCACCTGTCAATGAGGTTAGGCGCACCAGCGCTTAGTAGTGCCGAGGAGCCTCGAAGGTAGTACGAACATACTCTGAAACACTCCTGCTCATTCCGATTGAAGTTAACGTTAGATCAATAGTTTTTACCATCGCAGACACTCGTCGAAGACAATTATTTATATTTCCAGCGCCCCTCCCCCCCCCCCACCTATGCTGATCGGCACCACCTCCACCGACAGGCATTGACTTCGTGAAGATCAGCGATGAAGAGGCAGAGCAGAAGTACCACATTCTTCACACGCCAGCCCTGGTCTACTTCAGGAAGAGGATTCCCATCATCTACGAAGGTCAGCGACCCCTGAAAGTGAAGTTCTACTCGTCTGGTGTTCTTTGATCATCATGCACTTTTTTAACTCTCGGATGCAGTTCGCTTAATCTAATTGCATCGAGGAAGTTAATATATAATAAAAGAGTCAGGCTTTACATTAAGATTTTAAAATATATATCTGACTTCGCCGGGAAACGCACTACAAGTGACCTGTCTGATTCTGTCCCGTGACTGCAGGTGATATGACCGACGACGAAAAGGTCCTCTCGTGGCTCACCTCCCAAGACGTGCTGGAGATCAAGGACGAGATCGAGGAGGTCAACAGGAAGATGCTCGACAAACTTCTCGACGAGAACGACTTTGTAGCCGTCTATTTCTGTACGTATTGCCGACAGAACAAAGCAGCTTGCAGCTATAGGAACTCCGAATAATTGAAATGAGACTCGCTGAAAACTAAGCGTTCATCTGGTTCCATCGCCAAACGCATCTTCAAACGATGCCGGCGGTCAGTTTTGACGCTAACAGCGCGGGTGTGTTTTTCATGCGTTGCGTTCCGATCCGTCACGATGCGTGCGACGCACGGCTGACATGTGTCTCGGCGTGTTGTGGTGCGTCATGATACGGATGAAAAAATCAGTTTGTTTCACCTTGGGAAAACTATCATTCGCGGAACATTAGGTGACATAATGCATCGAAACGCATGAAAAATGCACCGGGGGCGGCTCTTACTGGTTCTGTCATCTTGAGACGATTAGATAACGAGCTGACGACTGTACCGACTGTATCGTTCTCAGACGAGAACGACTGTCCGCGCTGTGACGAGGTTCTCACCGAACTGGAGACCATCGACGATGAGGCCGACAACCTGGACATCACCTTCGTCAAGATCCGCGACACCCGCTACGCCAAGAAGTACGGCATCACCAAGCTGCCCGCAATGGTCTACTTCCGACGTCGCTTCCCCAGCATCTACCGAGGTCAGAGTTCAGGCACACCAATCAAGTCACTAACCTCCCGATTGCCTGTCCGCTATCCTGTGTCACGCTCACGTTAATCCGGGTCTGGTGGTCGCTGGCCGCCGGGCACATGACTGGCCCTCGAGCCGCCCTCCGGTGTTGGTGGCCGGTTGCATGGCGTGGGCCCTCCTCGCAGCTTCGTCCTGCGAGGGAGATCTTGCCCATGGCCGGCCTTCCGGTCGGCGTTCCGTTTGAGCCCACTTTACTCCATCTCCTTCCTCCCATAGCTCCGTAATGGTCCAATAGGGCCGAAGGGGCTTTACCCACAACCAAACCAAACACTTCCAAGAACAAACCGTGTTGGGCTTGTACCGAAGGTTTAGCTTCATATCGTCAATCGTTGGCTGTTAACAGCAATTTCAAGTTTCAGTTGCAACACTTCGCATTGCGTCACACTCACGTCGCATGTCCATGGCGTGCCCCAGAGTACCGCTCTCCTCCTCTACTGACGTCTCCCTGTCCGCTGTCCGCAGGAGACCTCCTGAACGAGACCGAAGTGCTCGACTGGCTCCAGAAGAACCGCTTCAAACACCCGGAGCTGAACCTGTTCATGTACGCCATCGGCGCCGTCTCGGCCGCCTTCGTCGGCTACACCACGTTCCTAGTGTTCTGCTTCCACGGCAACCAGCAGAAGACGGCGTGAGACGCGCTGAGGCTGCTCCGCCGCGGAGCTGACCAGGCCGCGCCGCCCGCCCCTACAGCAGCGACCGTCCGCTGCCGCCCCGGGGATGTCACCGACCACTGGCCAGCCAGAGACAGCGGCTGACAGTGGCTGACAGTGGCCGACTGTGGCCGACAGTGGCCGACAGTGTCCACAGTCGGACGCCACGGAACGGTGGACAGTGGCCGACAGTGTCGACAGTGGCCGACAGTGTCCACAGTCGGACGCCACGGGACGGTGGACAGTGGCCGACAGTGATCGGCACGCTTACTGCCTTCCTTGATATCAGTGAGGCATTTGACATTTAAACATCACCCCTTCTTCCATTTCATGGAAACGTTTACAAATGACGCGCCTTTCTTGAGACACGAGAGGCATCCGACAGTGAATACCTTGCTCTTATTGCTATCAGCAAGGCATTTGACCAGCCTGAACCGGCTGGAAAGGTGATCGCAGCCGTCGCCATCGCCCGAAGACGCTCTCAGAGTTAACTGTTCATGTGATACAAAACGTCCTAGTCGATCGTGTGAGTCCGCGCGTGTGTCTTGCGTCCGTGTGTGCGGAGTGTATGCCTGTGCAATCATCTGCAATGGAGTCGTCATCTCAATGTACGTGTGCTGATCGCTGAATGGAGCCCCGGCTCGTTTGTTTTGTTTCCGGTTGTTGACGTGTGTCTGACCGAGCCGTGGCCTGACCCGCCCTCAGGCCACGGGAGGTCACGAGACTGCCGCGCCGCCGCTTTGCTAAGTCCGACATGTTTTTACCAGACTGACAGCTCACCCCGCGCCGTAGTTGTAACGTCTGTAGTGTGCTGCGACGGTCGGGGGGCGGGGAGGCCTGCCCGCCGGCCGCCGCCCCCTCTCATCGCCCGTCACCCGTCTGAGCCCGCGAGCGCGGGAGACGCCAGTGACCGGCGGCGGCGGCGGTGACGCTGCGAGCAGCCCAGGTGGAGCCACCGCCGGGGCCGCCGCGAACCGAGCGCCGCCGCCGCCGCGCCTCTCAGGGTGATCTCAGCGCGCCGTGAGTGCTGTCGAGAGTGGCTGGTCGTCCGCTCCAGTGTCCAGGGAGGGGCCGCTCGTCCTCCCACCCCCGGTGACCCGCGTGCTGACCCCGCGGGCCGCGGTCCGAGCGTCGCTGTCCCTCTTCTCTCCCCCCCCCTGTCCTGCGGTGTGACTCCCGTGTCCGCGGCGGTCGTCTGTCGAAAGAACCCGCCAAAAACGGGCGTGTTTGTTCCATTGCAAGTGCGTTGTAAGCAAAAGACGGGAGGGAATACACGATGATTTTGGCATAAATTTTTTTGAGTGTGATGCAGTGTGCACTTGCAGCACGATGAATGACCTGTGTTTCATGGTATGGTGAAGACCTTTGAAACTGACTGCGACATTTGGCTTGGTCGGTTCCGCAGGAAATATTAGTTCCACTTAAATACAGTTACACAGATGTTTCGATTACTTTCACTATTCTATTGTGTTGGGTTTACGTTGCAAACCGTATTTACGTGATAATCTGATTAGTCATGTCGCCTCAGTGCACACAGGAACAGCTACGCACGCATCGGTAGTGTTGGATTGTTTATCCCCCGAAGTATTATCCTATCATTTAACCGTAGACTGAGAGGTAGCGAAGCCAGTCGACCATGTCTGTACTCAGTAACGAGCACAGCTTTTGTCCTTCGGCCATTCAGCACATTATCCAGTCCAATTAAAATCGACGAATGAACTTGGTCACGTATATTTTGTACAAAACATGTGCTAGGATCTAATACCTAAGTGGTCAATCTCAACTGATAAACTCCATAGGAACTACGCCAAACAAATGAACCTGTCACTCAAAAGAACGGAACGAACTGGCACTCATTAACAACATCTAACGAAAATCATGTCTTTACTCGCTTGGTACAGCAACGAAAGACCCGGCAACGAAAGAAACCGGTCCAACCGGTGCGAATGCTGACTCAGCATAAATACAACACGATCATATTTCCCGCAATCTTAAGATGCCCGCAGGAAACCCTTTCCCACAGCTCAAACAATGACTCTTACTCAACTAGCCTACACCACCCGTGTTAGCCTACCCCACCAGTGTCAACCAATCCTCACAGTATAAGTTCATCAGCCAATATCACATGAGCGCGCCGGTAACCGGCAGAGTCCAGCAAGCAGCCTATAGCTCTTCCTTGTCCGAGCCTGGCGGCGGCGCACCTCCGGCGCCCTGGTACAGCTTGGCGATAATGGGCTGCACAGTGTCCTCCACCGCCTTCTTCTGCGACCGGAACTCCTCCGTCTCAGCGTCCTGGTTCTCCTCCAGCCACTTGAGCTTCTCCTGGATGGCCTCCTCGATCTGAGACTTCTCCTCGCCCGACAGCTTGTCGGCCAGCTTCTCGTCGTTGATCTGGTTCTTCAGGTTGTAGACGTACGCCTCGAGTTCGTTGCGGGCCTCCACGCGCTCCTTGACGAGGCGGTCCTCCTCGGCGAAGCGCTCAGACTCCTCGATCATGCGCTCGATGTCCGCCTCACTCAGGCGCTGCTGGTCGTTGGTGATGGTGATCTGCTTCTTAGCGCCGGTGCCCTTGTCCTCTGCCGACACCTGCAGGATGCCGTTGGCGTCGATCTCGAACGTCACCTCGACCTTGGGCACACCGCGCGCCGCCGGCGGGATGCCCGTCAGGTCGAAGCGGCCCAGCTCGTGGTTGTCCTTGGTCATGGGCCGTTCCCCCTCGAACACCTGGATCGTGACGGTGTCCTGGTTGTCGGCGGCCGTGGAGAAGATCTGCGACTTCTTGGTGGGGATTGCGGTGTTGCGCGGGATCAGCTTGGCCATCACGCCGCCCACCGTCTCGATGCCGAGCGTCAGGGGGTTGATGTCGAGCAGCACCAGGTTGCCGGTGCTCTTGTCGCCGCTAAGGATGCCCGCCTGCACGGCAGCGCCGTACGCCACCGCCTCGTCCGGGTTGATGCCGCGGCTCGGCTCCTTGCCGTTAAAGAACTCCTTCACCAGCTGCTGGATCTTGGGGATGCGCGTCGAGCCGCCGACCAGCACGATCTCGTCCACGTCCTTCTTCTTAAGCTCGGCGTCCTTCAGCACTCGCTCCACCGGCTTCAGCGTAGCGCGGAACAAGTCACCGTTGAGCTCCTCGAACTTGGCGCGAGTCAGCGTCTCCGAGAAGCTCTTGCCCTCGAACAGGTTTTCGATCTCAATCTTGACCTGGTGCTGCGAGCTCAGAGTGCGCTTGGCTTTCTCGACCTCACGCCGCAGCCGCTGCACCGCCCGGTTGCTCGTGCGCAGGTCCTTGCCATATTTCTTTTTGTAGAGCTTGATGAAGTGCTCCATGACACGCTGGTCGAAGTCCTCGCCGCCAAGATGGGTGTCGCCGTTAGTGGCCACCACCTCGAACACGCCGTTGTCGATGGTCAGCAGCGAGACGTCGAACGTGCCACCGCCCAGGTCGAACACCAGCACGTTCTTCTCGCTGCCCTCCTTGTCCATGCCGTAGGCGATGGCGGCGGCGGTGGGCTCGTTGATGATGCGCATCACGGTCAGGCCTGCGATCGCGCCGGCGTCCTTGGTCGCCTGGCGCTGGGCGTCGTTGAAGTAGGCCGGCACGGTGACGACGGCGTGCGTCACCTTCTGGCCCAGGTACGCCTCAGCCGTCTCCTTCATCTTGGTAAGCACCATGGCTGAGATCTCCTCCGGGGAGAACACCTTCGGCTCGCCGCTGGCTGTCACCTTAATATGCGATTTTCCATTCTTCTCGATCACCTGAGGACGTTCAAATTGACGATATAATTGGGCCACAGATAATGCATGTTTTGTAATGGGCATAGGGCAAATAACAGGGCTGCGGAGTCGTAGTCGGCAATTTTGGCCGGAGTCGGAGTGGGTAAAATTTTTCCGACTCCGACTCCGATTGACAAGTGTTGATGAAGACACGTATTCCCGAGGCTGATGTGTTGACCGCCAACGAAAATTACTAAATATCACTTTCAAATTTGTCTTCCTCCATTGTTACTATCTAAATTTTCCCTCACCATGATTGTCAAACTTTCAAACACATTATTTTTATTCAAACTAGTGTATGTTTTCGACGAATGCTTAACATATGAAGAAAACTAAATGATAGTGAATTATGTTTGCACTTTGTGACAATGGACAATGGCTAAAGGACAGAGTCGGAGTCAACTACAAAGGGTCAGAGTCGGAGCCCTTTGAGAACCCATCGACTCCACGGCCCTAGCAAATGGTTCAGAATATGAATATGGCCTCGTCAGTGTCATTGCATAATTTATGGGCACTCACATAAGTAGTTAATTTAATTAACAAAATAATTAAATTAACTGTTCTCTTTCAAACAGTCACTCAACTTGCAAGCCACAAATGAACCATGACGGCTGCAGATGGACAACAGTTAAGGGACAGTGTATCTGAATATATGTACCTGATAATCATGCAGAAGTCACAAAACCAGGATGCCTGGAACATACCTTGAAAGGAAACAGCTTCACGTCCTTTTGGACATTCGGGTCAGTCCAGTCTCTTCCAATCAACCTCTTGGCATCAAACACAGTGTTTTCTGGGTTATTTGTCAGCTGGTTCTTGGCAGCATCACCAATCAAACGTTCACCATCCTTGGTGAAAGCCACATACGAAGGAGTGATCCGGTTTCCCTGGTCATTTGCAATTATTTCCACTCTGCCATTCTTGAATACACCAACACTGCAAACAAATAACATCACGTTAGTTTATAAATAAGAATGGTTATCATATTTTACAACTACTCAAATTAACATATGTAATGAGAATTGCATTCCCCTGCACCCCACTGGGGGGGGGGGGTGACCATTCCCCTGCAGTTTTTCAAAATGGCAAAAAACGGCGCGCGTAGCGCCGCCAATCTTTGCATGCCTTACCAATTTTTTTTAACTTTCGAAAAATTAAAAGTTCGAGTCCGGTTAGGTCAAGGCCCAATCTTACCACAGGTTCGGTCATACCATGTGATTCATAAAAAAGTGTCGGAAAATAATCTTTAATAAAAGAAAAGCACGTCCAGGTACTCGTGATTTATTTTGTCCTGGTGAAAATCAATCTCAAAGTATTTGTCATGTCACAGTTTGAGACAAATCGGATCACTGTGCGTCCTGCAATTGCCTATAAACCAAAGGTGATGGTTCAGGCAGATGTATCGATCTGCCGGTCCAGGCGCTGAAAGCATGTTAAACATGTTCTGCATAAAACCATGCAGCGGCAAAACTGCGCTAGACAACTGCCTGATTTGTGCACTAATAATACTTAATGAAACTTTTTACCCGTGTACCAAGCTGTACTTAAATTCATTGAACTTTCTGAAAAATATATCTGTTTATTTTCAGACACTTTTAACGAATCACCAATGGCACTCATGAAAAAGTGTCGGAAAAGGATCTCCAATAAAACACAAGCGCGTGCAGGTACTCGTGATTTATTTTGTCTTGCTCAACGTATATATGAAGTATTAGTTATGTCACAGTTTGGGACAAATCGGATCACTAAGCATCATGCAATTGCTTATAAACCAAAGGCACCGATCCAGGCAGATTTGCCAAGCTGCCGGTCCAGGCGCGGATCGCATATTTAACATATTCTGCATAAAGCCATGTAGCGGCAAAACCACATAAGGTAACTTCCTGATATTTTTACCTATAAAATTTCATGAAACGTTTTACCCGTTTGCCAATTTGTAGTCGAATTCATTCAATCACCTGGAAAATATAGCTTTTTATTTTCCGACACTTTTTATGAATCACCCTGTACCATGCAAGTACAAGTACGGCATAGTCGTTCACTCGGGCGCCGTTCATGCGTTCGGCTTTCGGGCGCCATTCATGCAATTTTCCGCTAGTTTAGCTCCGCATCGAGTTGTAGAAACCTTTCATCGTCTATATAAATTACTAACGGCACATGAACTTCAACAACGAGACGGAACGATGGGATTTTGTATTACCTCACTCGCAAAGTGAGTGCTAAAGGCAATGCAATTAAGAACGAAATACAAATTAACGAAAACATAGCACTCGCTTAACTGAAGGACACCGCTGGAACAACACCATTGGCAGTGGGTGGCCAGAACCGAACTAGTAGTTCCATGCGCTACCGCATGTAAGGCGCCCGAGGCATGTAGGACAGTGGGGTGAATGCCGTACACCCGCCTTACTCGGGTTGGGTAAGATTGGGCCCAGTTCAGGTCAAGTGACCATACCCAAACAATGTTTGCAGTCGTGCCAAGACCTCAGTTTTAGAGGGATAAAAACGAAACTTTTAGGACTGTGAACCGCTGGAGCCTAAACTATGAATCTGATGTCAAATATGTGGGTATGATCCTGAAATAAAATTTAAATGGTTATCGATTGTCGTTTTTTTTTTGCTTGCTTCTAGCCATTCTCTTTGAGATGTATCAGATTGTTTGGAACAAAGTCCAAAAACCGGAAATTTGACTTAGGTGACCTCTGGTGACCTCAGGTTTGAACTGAGTGAAAACAATTCCAAATAGTTTTAAAATGATTTCTGATGAGCTTCCAAACATTGTTTTTGGTTTGTTTTTGGTTGTTTTTGGTCTATGTTGGATTGAGCTGAAATGGAGGGGGGAGGGGGGTTCAAACACTCATCAATGGTCGAAAATCAAGAGGCACAGTGGGGTGCAGGTTAAATGTTGATTTGCATAACCAGGAATTAGTTTAAATATAAACTGATAAATATATGGCTACCATTAGACATACTCAAATTCAGCCAAATGTATAAAACTTGCTCATGAATGATTATTG
This sequence comes from Balanus glandula, assembly GCA_030265075.1. Classification (NCBI taxonomy): domain Eukaryota; kingdom Metazoa; phylum Arthropoda; class Thecostraca; order Balanomorpha; family Balanidae; genus Balanus; species Balanus glandula. The sequence continues at coordinate 19,478 of JARBER010000007.1, read as the reverse complement.
GTGGGTTGTTTGTGGTATGTGGCATGAACAAAGTTATTGAATAGGTAGGTACTATTTATATAAGGCTAGTGTATGAATTGTGCTGTGCTTGGACTATTTTTTGTTCTTTTGTATGTACTCTTCTGCTAAGATATACACTTGTGGTGCAAAAAATGATTATTATAATTGTATGGATTGCAATGCATCTAAATAAGAAGCAACTAAAAAATACCTACTCATTTTGACAGCAAACATTTAAGTATGTTGGTGCACCCTCCATCAAGCATCAATCAGCACTCACCATGAGTATGTAGTTCCCAGGTCAATGCCAATTACTGTTCCAACATCTCCTGGTTCTCCTGATTTCTGAGCTGCAAATGCAGCACTAACCAGACAAAGCAATCCAAGGGCCTTCATGTTGTCTTCTGATAGTAGTTGCTCAAATAAATCTGGCCACCTGAAAAGTAAGACATTTGTGTTATAATGACAATAATCTCTCTCCTTGTACATTATACAGTACCCAAGGATATAGAACAACCAAGTACACACCTAAGCTACATAATTCAATGTAGTGTGACAAAGCGTAATCAATGTTTTGAGCAGCTAGTTACCAGAAACCATTTACAGTCATAATTACCAAATAAATGTATTAGCAGATAAGCAGCCAGTGGACTGCTACAGCAGAAATGCACATGCATATTTAGTGACAGGTACAGGCAGATACCTTAAGTGGTGCTATACAAATATTTTCATTATAATAAAATTGATGTTTTAAGAACAATGATGATATCACATGAAAATCAGATGTTGACGGACTGATTTCATAAATACACCAGATGAGGTAGGCACCCCAGGGGTACTGGCCACTGGGTAGGCACATTAACATGAAGCTACAATTTTGGCCTGTTCTTGTGACAACACTAAGCTGCTCAAGTTGCTTCGGCAGCATCAATATACAATTTGATAGCTACATGTCAATGTTGATGCTGGAGCAGCCTGGAGGAGGCAGTGACGTGCCAGCTCAAGCTCCCACATGAACAGGACTGGTGTAAATCAAATCGGCAAACACAAGTACATAATATGCAAAAATGTCAGACCACTTACTTCAGAAGTTACAGAAGACAGAAGTTGAAGTTCAATGCTGAGTCGACTAGTCGCCAGTCGGTATCTTCAACAGCACAACAATCCACTTCGCATAAAGGGCGCAACGATTGCTCCAAGGTGAAGGCAAATGCCGTATTTCGCTCTTACACAGTTTCACTTGACTTCTGGACGTTGAATGAATGACGACTCGGAGCCCCGTCCGTCTTTATACCTAAGCGAAGCCAATCTAACCGCGCCAGCACAACGCAATCCCTCGTCAGTTTTCAAGCTCCCACCAGTAGCCTCGAGAAACGTAAACAAACGTCATGCGTTTTCGAGCCACTGTTCAATGTGAGCGGATCAAAAGACACTGCCGAGAGTCTGATTGGTTACAAGCTCTGACGTCATATTCCTTCCAGCAACTCCATTGGCTATTGATAGTCTGCGGTCAACGTTACTAGCTGTGATTGGTGGTACGTAATGACGTTTTGGCTGATGCAATGATCATGCCTGTTCGGGTGCGCCTACGTTTAGGCCGATGGCCTCGCCTGGCAACTAGGCGGAGAGGGTATCTTGGCCAAGCCCGCCAAGGCCCAAGTCCAGAATGTCAGCTCGCCGAATCGCGCCGAAACGATGCGGGCGGGACAGACGGATGGGAGACAGGAGCAGTACCTACCTATTGATGATGGTAGAGAAAATAAGGGCCAGATAGAGGAACCTTAAAGCGTGATGCGCAAACACGCGCCCACGTCGTACCCATCATGATTTGGAAGACGTTTCGCCATGGTTACCAATGGGGGTAAGCCCAAACGAAAACCATATGGTCTCTGCATCATGCATGGTTTATGCATGGCTACTGCATCACCCATCTCAAACCCATATAGGATCAACGTGGGCATGCCCGTCCTTACCATGTATGACAGTCTCGCCCGAGCAAACCCATATGGGCCCATATAATTCCCATGTGAAGACCACGTCCCTCCCATGCCCATGTTGTGCCCACGTTTCCCATATAAAGCCCATATTGGTAACCATATACGTGTTATTTGGGTACCTATTGGTATGTATTGTACCTATTTCATATCCCGTGCCAGTGTCCCGTATATAACCCTGTTCCCGTGTCCATTCCCGTGTCCCGTTCCTGTGTCCCGTCCTTGTGCCCCGTGTGCCCGTCTTAGATCTCAATCATGCATGCCGGTCCCACATCCTGGATGTCCCATATGCCCGTCTCGTTACCCGACATTTGTATGAGACTGGGACACAGGGTACACATGAACGGGATACGGAAACCTGACACGGGAGCAGGACACGGGAATGGGACACAGAGACGGGATACGGCAACGGAATACGAGAGCAGGACAATAAAACGGGACATGGCAACGGGACACGGAAATGGGACTCGGGAACGGAACACGATAATCAATAATGAGACACGGGATCAGGACATCAGAACACGACAGTGGAACGATCGACACGGGAATGAGGCACAGGAATGGGACTCGGGAACAGACACGGAAACGGATACGGCTATGGGACTCAGGAAGATTGACGGGGCGCGGGTACGTATGTAGATTGACGGTTCCTCTAAGCAAACTCTTTTATCTTTTCTATCATCAATCTTACTACTCCTCTATAGGAAACTTGCTCCCACCAGCATAAGCGTAGGAACGTGAAGAAAAGTGAGGGGACCAGCGAAACTTTAAAAGGCTGATACATTTTACAAGTATTTTACATAACTACGAGTTGAACATTCTTGACATATTGTATTTGTGCAGTCACAAAACAGTCATTGGTCACGCGTTTGCACTCGACGACGCAAGTCGAAATATATTAATTCATTTTTGCGACCAATTTCGAGGGTTTTTTCTTCATATCATGAGCAGAAGGTTATTATATTACATATTTATACAAAGTAGAATTGTATATTTTAAACCACAAAATTGTCAAAAAGTGAGGGGGCCATGGCCCCGACGGCCCCCCGCGTTCCTACGCCTATGCCCACCAGTCTTTCACGCCCGCACGCGATCAGGCAAGTTAACTTTCTGGACTATCGGTCTTGGCGGGACTGGCCCTCTCCGCCTAGTTGCCAGGCGAGGTCAATTCAGCCTAGGCTAAGCTCGCCCGGTCTAGCACATTTCCGAACAGTCGTTTCAGCTCCTAGAAAGCTCTAGAAGTTGCAGAATACCTACCTACCTACCTACCTAGCATAGATACTCCTACCTATATTGAGCTATCTTTCAAATTGCATTCAGGGAATCATGAGTAGCTGCGCCCGTAAAGACGTTATATACTGTCCGTCGATTTTCAAAATTATAATCCTGAGTACAACTCTAGTTACAGCGGCGTACCCAGGACTCATTCCATAGGAGGCATTTTTTTTATCAAGGGGTTATAATCGGACATCAGTACACATACAAAAACCACTAGAATTGGTCGACTGCATTAGATATTTCAACCTCATTTCATTTTTCCAACCGGGGCAGGGCATTACACCTCATTACACAGCCTATTAGACCTTCAGGGGCAGGAGCAAGGAGCGTGAGGAAAAGAGAGGGCGTCAGCAAAACTTTTATCTCTTCTTGAGAGCCA
>JARBER010000007.1:0-14419 GCA_030265075.1 Balanus glandula | reverse complement strand
ACACCTGTCCCGCTCTGTTCTCTATTCCCGTCCCCTCGCGGAGTATCCTATTGTAACACCTGTCCCGCTCTGTTCTCTATTCCCGTCCCCTCGCGGAGTATCCTATTGTAACACCTGTCCCGCTCTGTTCTCACCGACAGACGGGGGTTCGTCGAGGTGTCGCCACAATCTGCTGTCGACATCGACACCCCCGCCGACCTGGAAGTGGCCCGTCTGATGGCGCGTCTGTCACCGCCAGGGTCAGGCGGGTCACGGAGGTCTCCGCCGGGGTCACAGGGGTCACAGAGGTCAGCTGCAGGGGTGGGGTCACCGCCGGGGTCACTGCTGGAGGGGCCGGATGACATGTCACAGACTGCGGCGACCGAGGATGGGTCAGACGCGGGTGGGAGCTAAGTAGCTAACTGGGAATGATGTGTCGCTTAGGGCAGGGAATGCCAGGGGTATCAGTGGGGTAGTTATGCCGGTCTGCTGATCCTGCTGTGGGCGCAATATGGGACTCGATGTCACGCCCTAGGCCCAATATAAGCATCAATGGGTCATTGATTGATGATTCCATTGTGCCTTTATTCATGTCAAGTAATGTATGTGTGTAGGTAACAAACTCAGCGTAGTCGTGTTTTGATATAGGTTGCCGTCATTATCATAGGGCTATGTGTGTCTTGACATACTTCTCGTTGTCATTTTCATCTTGTTATTCGTGTCTCGGCATATAGTGATTGCAGTCGCTCCGATCGGATTCATTCGTGTCCGCTGGTGGCTGGTATATTAATTACACCGTCTTCCAACAGCCCCATCCAGTCCCGGTTGGTCGTCTGGGCCGTATTACGGACCGTTACGAGTATGTTGAACCTGGCTCGAGATAATTATAGTTTGGGTTAATGGCCTCTCGAAGTCTTACTCAGGGGTGTTTGGTGAAAGTGTGCAGCTTCTAGTTCTAGTCATGACTCAGGGGACTATCCCGAGCCTTCTAGTCGTAACTCAGGTGACTGATCCGAGTCTGACTCGAAGCGGTGCGCAGAAGGAACATTCTAGAGAGCTCTGACGTCGCTCTGTGTCATGGCGGTGATTGGCTGACGAAAGGTTCGTCACAGGCTCAAAGAGGATGTTCACTGTTCAGTGCATGTCAGCTTAATTTTTTCATCAAAGCAATGTTCCCGATCCAACCATAAAATGAATTAAATATAGGGCAATGACGCTTTTGTTTTTAGCGTACCGTCATGCTTTCTCACGCCACATGTAATTGACGTCATGTCAGCGTTGGAGACGTCATACGTCAGCTCACGATGACTCGGTAGACGGCCCGCGGTGTATACGATGACGTCATCGGAGAGGTTGGTGTGAGTGGTCGTGTTCTTCCGTCAGATATATCGCCAGCTAAGCTGTCACGAAGCGTTCGCCACCCGAAACCTGCGCTGTCTGTGTGACTATGTCTGTGTGACTAGGGATTTAACGGTGTCAGAGATGCATGGCAACCGGTGTTCCTTCGAATATCTTACAGTTACATTACAGGTCTACTCTAGTCTATCCGTCTGAACTCAAACAGAAGCTTTTGTTCTAGTCGCATATATTTTTGCGGGACGACTTATTAGTATTTTAATGTTGTTTTAGCGTATTTTACTATACTATTGTGTATGTAACTGGTCCTGGACGTTCTTTGAATGGGGACTGGGGAGGTAAAATTCGGTATGCATGGGGCGGGTCAGTATATCCCGTTTAATGGATGTATTGCTGCTTCTAGCCGGAACGTAATCGACGTGATAAAGTATGTTCATGGCAGGAAACCCCGCTCATGCCTTGGAACGTCTGTTGAACTCCGTTGTAAGCGCTGCATCATGCCGATATGGTATGTTCTGAAAGGGTGTTTTCTCCATGGCGTACACTGATAAACTTGTTCACCCTCTGCCTCTGAAGTTCAAATGTTCGTCTCCTCTGTGTTATCGCTGTTTGTGTCATAACACCGCAGGGTATCCCCTTTGTGACGTTATAGATGAGAGTGGCGTCTGCCAGTGACCTATCGGACCAGCCCGGGTTCGCTCGGGCCGTGCACGTGCAGTCTCGCCTTTTGGGTGTCCGTGTTCCGAATACAGCCGATATGGTGTGTTGCGCAGTGTTTTTATGTACCACTGTCGCAACGTGAAGGCGCCGTATCTATATCTCCGTGGTCTGGCCCGAGCTCGGAAAAGATCGGTCTCGGGCTCGGGGATGGTCTGGCTCGGGCTCGGGAATGGTCTGGCTCGGGCTCGGGCTCGGGCTCGGGGAAGGTCGGGCTCGGGCTCGGGGAAGGTCGGGCTCGGGCTCGGGAAAGGTCTGGCTCGGGCTCGGGAAAGGTCGGGCTCCGGCTCGGAAAAGGTCGGGCTCGGGCTCGGGAAGGAAAGACAGCCCGGAGCTGACCGGTGCAGCGTTCGTGGGTTGAGGAAATCGTTGGGCTGTCACTTAAACGCTGAACGGGTTTTAAGAGCACATGTTATTGCATACACATCGTGTGGCCCTCTCCTGGATGAACATACAGTTTGCGCGTTGAGTCTTTGCCGCTTTTAGCGCTTTTACAGATGATGTACAGAACAGAACACATTTTTGGATGTATATCAAAATTGCAGTTGCATACAACAATTAAGGAACATTTCAGGTAAATAGGTATATCGCCCGAAAGCCGTCGCTGGCATCGATGACGATTTTCCCACGGCCTCGGAAGGAGCGGCAGGTGCTGGCGATGAAGGCCTCCCCCATCCCACTCCCAGGACTCCACAATGCGAGCTTTGACAGACTCCAGGATGGTATAAAATAGAGCCTGAGCCCTGAACCTCCTGCAAGACGCTCAGCATGCTGCATTCGAGCGGGTACAAATCGGGTGAGCACACCTAATTGCGCAGAAATGTGTGTCTCTCTGAGCTCGTCCACCAGCTTCTTCTGGATGGCGCTGGCGCTGTGTGCCGATGCTTTGTCTTGCTGGAACACGTAGCTTACATCCGGGTAGGTGTCCTTGATCATTGCTTACTTGATGGTGGTGGGGATGACCTCATGGTGGATTGCGGTGACCTCTCATCACAGCAAACCGGTCAGGGCATCCGCCTGGTGGACTGTCTAGTGGGATTGTCCTTAGAGGGACATTCTAGAGGGACATACTTGACCACGATGCTCACGTTCTGACTTCTGAGAGCTTTGAACAGCTTGAATCGGTCTCCCAAGCTGTAGCATAATTAAGACTTCCCCCAGAACGCAACTGGTATTTATCCATCGAACTGTCCTTTGTCAACTGTCAACGTCAACACACGCAATGTCCGGTTTCAACTGATGAGGTAACTACTCAGAGATCAGTATGGTGAAGTGTAGGCGGTAGTCTGCGCCGAGTGCCGACTGTTGTGCTCCTTCCGAGTCCCGCCCAGCGTCGTGCCCCTCTGACGAGTGACGTGTGACAATGATGACCCATGTTGTATGGATTTGTCATGAATAAATAATCTGATTATGGCCTTCCCCATGCTGAATCAAATCAACTGCTGACTGATGCAGCTTCTTTGTCTGTAGGTGAATAAAGCAGTGTGGTAGGTACGCAATGTCATATGCGAGCTTCTAACAGTTCGATTTGAAGAGAATCCTGAAGACGGAATTAAAACTAATTACTGGGAAATGCCAATAATTATCAAACGGTGCCGGTATCTGTCAAAGTTACACATGTCAGCATATTTGTTAAATTAGTTCGACATACCCGCAGTCACACCACACAGATGCCTTAAGTTTCTTCTGGTCCACCTATGACCTTTTATCTATAACCTGCGGACTGTGTACCTGTGAGCTGAAAGCCGGCAGCTCTAGGACCGCTTGTCCAATGTCTGTCCAGTGAATCAGCCTCCCGGGCCCGGACAGACGTCAGTGCGGCGGTTCGCCGCTTGGCAGCCAGCCAACTATGACGTCATCGGAAACCGGCGGTCTTCAAACCCGTCCATCCTCGCCAGCGCGGCCGGCGAGGGGAGTTGAGAGTCCCTGGGTTCACAGAGCCCGGGTCCCCACCCCTCCCCGCCCCGCTGCGCTGGTCTCTCGCCCTCCCCCCCCCCCCACACCCCAGCCCAGCGCGCGGCGGCTCAGGGGAGGGCAGGGGGCCCTCTGTATCCCCGGCCCTGGCCGAGCGGCTGCGGCCGGCCGCCATGTTGAATAGATGATTCCCGGACTCAGTCACGTCTCAAGCATGTGCATAGGCCGTTGCAGAGTGTGGGAGTGGAAGTTTAAAAAATAAATTGACCTAAAGAAGGTTGTATAGGTAGGGACTCAAAGTGTACTTAGTCTTACTCTAGATGCACGATGAGTTGGTGTACGGCGATTAACTGTACCAACTACAAAATTACGAAGAGCAAACAGAAAACGCGACCGCCTACAAGCCAAAGCGGAGGACCTGATGCCTCGAATCCGGGTGAAAGCAGCCTTCCTGCGCATCCACGGACCTTCCACAAGTAAGCACAAACTTGCTTACACAGGTTCATAATCTGACTTGCGTAACTATACTGTTAATACAGAACTACAGCTTGAGCTACACAAGTTGTCTCCGTCAATGAAAGTATTTTTGGAACGGAAGCCGGTGTAAGGAGATAACGGGAGAAGCTGCCCGCTCTCAGATTTGTAAAAACATCCGATTGTGTATTATTTGTTGTGGTGCCCGCCGGCAAGGAACGTCGTTGCCGCCTCTTCTAAATTATCTTCCGCTGCCACTGACGGAAGCTTGAGATTAGCATCCAGGTAAGCTGTTCTTGCAGCTTGCTTGAGTCACTAGCATAACAAGCCTTATGTAGCAGTAGGTCCTACCAGCAGTTGGACACATCGTCATCTGTAGTTTACGCTTTACAATATGCATGCATATAATGAGCAATTTATCTGCGTTTTCAGGTTCCCGATGAGAAATCCTGTGGTGATGTCGCAGTGGGTGTACAACATGAGACGGGATTTCAAGCCTACCAAGCACTCGAGTCTGTGCAGCGATCATTTTGAAGAAACTTGCTTTGATCGTACCGGGCAGACCGTCCGGCTACGAGAAGGTGCGGTGCCAACCATCTTCCAGCTGACTCCTCATCTGGCCAAGGCGAGAATTGCTCCACATTGTGTGCAGCTCTAGATTTTAGACATAATTTATTAGATATGCGATTGAGAGAAGAGGAAAAATAGACGCGCTGCTTACATAGGCTCTCGATTTCAGACGCAATTTATTAAATACATTACATAATAAGATAGAAGCGGTGGAAAATAGGCGTATTGCTTGCATAGGCTCTCGTCTTTAGACGTCATTTGTTAGACAAAGACCCTGTTCAGCAACACGACGATTCCACTGGTGTCACTACGAATCTGTCGGTATCACGCAAATCCGCTCAGTGTGCGTTCGGCAACACAATGATTTCGCGATCGAGCGAATTCGTCCGACGGATACACTCATGTTGCTGCGCGAATTTCCAAACCAGTTGTCAGAGAGCGAGTGTTTTTGCTGTTTCTTTGAAAACGTGTCTTTGCAAACATTAGGGAAAGAGACTGATTTATATTGTCTCTCATATTATCATATTTCAGAACATATTTTCTGAAAGATTGCGTTCAGTTCGATATTTCCCTTAATACATATTAGAGCCACGTGTAATCTGTGCCGTGGCGCAGTTGTGACAAAACCGGCAGATAGTTCCCGAACGCAGGGGACCCGGATCCGTCGCTCGACGAATTCGTCAGAGAGCGGATTCGTCGTGTGGCCTATTTCGCCCATAATGAGATAGAAGCGGTGGCATAATAGACGTGTTGCTTACACAAGTGTAACCAAAGGCATTAAGAGGAGGCAATTTCCCCATCCCCTGGACCTAAGGCGCCCGTGAAAATAAAGTTTTGGAACAAACTTTGACATGTTGTAATTTGTTCATTTTTAATAGTTTTCAGACGAACTTTTGCACAATGTAAGAACATTTTATTTTGCACATATTCGCAAATAACAACTTGTGTACCTAAATTGCTCAGCGGCCATTACGTCATTTTACAAGAAGCATGTTCGAGATTGTTACATCAACAACGAACTTCGAGCCAGATACGATACCTACTATGGTTTGCTATAATTTGGAGTAATATGACGAATTTGGCAACCGAATCTCGTACATACTTCTCGGAAAACGACGCAATGACCACTGTGTAATTTAGGTACATAAGTTTTTTGCGTGTATGTGCAAAATAAAACGTCCTTTCATCTTTTCGCCTGAAAACGATTTAAAATGATCCAATTATAGCATGTACAAATTTGTCCAAAGGCTTATTGACCACCACTGACGTTTACGTTCATCTGCATGCGATTTTTTTCAGAAAGACGCTCCTCGGCGTCATGTTAAGCGCATCGCTGCTAAGCCTGGAAGGTCGACAGAGGCAAGTGAGAGCTCCAAACCACCTACTGCAGACACTGATCCGAGCAAGGAGCATACATACGGGAGGTCGACGGAAGCAAGTGGGAGCCCCGAACCAGCTGCTGAAGTCACTCATCCGAGCAAGGAGCATGCCTACGCCGTCACAGATAGCCGGAAGGCATTGAAGCGTAAGCTGGATGCTTGGTGATCAGAGCAGAGTGGTTCGTCTGAAAGTTCGCGAGTGCGGATATGGTTCTCGAAGCTGTCACCATTAGAGCCTAAAGGTGGATCACCGAAAGGAGCTGTTACGGCGGTTGCGGTGCATATTTGTGTTACGCACACCGCATAGCTGTTGTAAGTGACTTGTGATGTGTTGATGTTCGTGCCCATCAGTGTAAATACAACATAACATATTCATTTAACCAGTTCTTAGTAATCCGAAACTGCGTTAAAAAAATGAGCAGTAACTTTTGGAAAATCGGATTCGGAGTCTTAGTTAACTTCGCAGCCGTAGTCTGAGGCTATGTATGTACAACATGAACAGGAACAGTGATGAAGGACACAGTGAATCAGTACAAATAGTTCACAAACACCCGATAGCATGCACTCAGAGCAATCCGGCAAATCATATGAGGAAGGGGCGGGGGGGTGTTGCCCGGTTAACCCTACTATTCTTAGGTTCATTCACACAGTTCGCTGTGGATATGTAAATATCATCATATGTTGGCTGACAAGACCGAAGACCCAAACAGACAAGTTTTGTAGCCGGTTACACCAGCTGTGATTTACGCATGCATAATGAAGATCCATTTGTCCTACCTGTAGATGGTGAGCTTGAAAAGGGAAAAGGGATTGTGTATCTTATCTTAGCACGCGCACTGGAGGGAAAAAGGGTACTTTTGGCGGCCAGAATCGAGGTCGGCGATTGACGAATCCTAACTCTGAACCTGCAGTCAGATATTAATGAAACGCCATTCGGTAGCCAATGCCAATGATAATCACCGAAGGCAACTGGGGTCACCTTGCCTGTGACCTGTGACGTCACATGCATCACATATCCAAAATTATGAAATTTGGTCAAATTTGATCTTCATGTTTGATTGACCTTGAAGATACAATTGTGGTGACCTATGGTCACCACAATTTTACAAAATGTAGATCATCCCAGCTGATGTAGCTCTCACATTTTCATGAGAGGGGGGGGGGAGAAAAGTGTTTTCCCCTCGCGCGTTAGTGGCACCGCATACTCCTCTCCAGTGAGAATAATCGGTTCCGACACCACCCCACCTCTCACTCCTCCATTCCCAACATGCGCCTCTTCACAGCCGGCGCGGGTGGATTCATCCAGCATCGTGGCCGGCCAGGACCGCGAGCAGGCCCCGTGTCCCTCCCGCTGTCATGCAGTTCCGTTGGGGAGGGGACGCCGGGCGGCGAGCTGGCGCGGCGGTCCCGCTCGATAGACCACGTGGGACCACGTGGGGCCGCCGGCCGCGTTCGGGAAGGTTCCGACACGAGGCGGCGCGGTGGCCTGGCTGCGGCCTTGGCGCCGGCTCTGTGGAGGGCCGCCGCGCTGCCGCCGTCATCGTCGGCTCGGCGTGGCGCGCCGGCTCGGGGACTCGGGGCTCGGGCTCGGGGCTCGGCCCGGCCCGGCTCGGTGCCGGTCCCGGCTCGATAATCGATGCCGTGGCAGCTGTGAAGCCTCGGATACCGCGCGACAGACGGCGGCCGGCCGATCGCACCGCCACGGACAGGAAGTACGAACGGCACGAGCAGGGAGGCGCCAGGGAAATTTTGCCGTGTCTTTAAAGAAAAATCCGTAAATGGGAGATAACTTGCAGAGCCTTGGGTCGCTACCAGCTCTTCATTTTCATAGATTTTATATTTTTCCTAAAAAAAAGTCATCGGCAAATTGAAGGATTGTTGTTGGATCCATTGTTGCCACATTGAAGACAATACACAAACATCAGCTTTCAAAGACAGTTTATTCTGTGTGAAACGTTTAAGACTCTAAACCGTCTGAAAAATGATGTTTATAGTCAACCAGGTAAACACCAGAGGTCACCATAGGTCAAACTTTCCAGTGAATTTTCCTGTTTTATGACTGCTTCAGAATCAGATCATTTCATATATTTCGAAAACTTTGCCAGCTAGAAACATACAGAAAAAAACAACCGCCGGTTATTTAAATTTGCAATTTGCGTGTTCTCAGATTTGACCTCAAGTCAGTCAATATTTTAGGCTTTAGAGGTCATAAATTTTAAAATGCTGTTATTTGGCAGAATAATTGTTTACTAATAACTTTTTATTTAAAAACGATTACGTAATAACGTTTAGGTATCTGTGCATTACAACCTTCCACGATGTAGCTTCAAAGACAAGTTGGCTTGGATTTAGGCCAGTTTCCAGCCCCAGATGAGTTAAGCACGTTCCCAAAACTCATTGACTTCCCCTCCGCCGATTCCCGCGGGTTATTCCAGCTCAGACCGTAGTCACAACTCACGCTCAGTCAGCACATTCTGCAGCCGAACTCGTCAGCGACTCAAGGCTAGCTCGCCTTATCTGCAGAACGCACGGGAAAACTCGCCAGCTCTAACATACCCGGACACGGGAGAAGCCCGCGCGGGGAGCAGGGGTGACGCGGCACCACTGCCCACACAAGGCGCGGACTCGGCGCCGCCGTTTCGTAACCAGGCGGGTCGCGGGGTAGCGGTGACTCATTCGAACTTGGCAGACACAAAGGCGGGGCGCTACCTCCATGCAAATGTTCAGAACACGAGCAGCCGACAGCTTCGATCACAGCAAAATCGCAGCTGCTCATTGTTACCGCACGGTGTTATAGCTTTCTTATGTAACATAAGCACTGGATTTGAGGCGACCACGTAACGAACTCAACTCGTGCATGAGTAACGAGAAAGCAATTGTTCGTGTTAAGTTATCTGGCTGCGTGTGAATGGGAGGACACGTCTGGCGAGTAGCCAAGTACCCATTTCAGTAATAAAATTAAACTGATTCCATTGCTCAGTGATGTTGGTATTATTGATAGATTTCTACCCACGCCTTCATCTGAGATCATCTCGCCCCGTTCCAGTCACATCCTCCAGAACCCGACCTTTCAAGTAACACCTTAAATCGGACACTTGCAGTAACTTTTATTCAATTATCAAACATGTGGAATACGACGAGAAAATAAAACAGGGTTCGCAGCCGATAGGTCACGAACTTTTTGGTGGTTGACCATTGGAGAGCCTATACCCTGGTGAGTATTAGTCGACCTCCTCAATGGTGGGGCCGGCACCGCCAGCGCCGGGGGTGGGGCCGCCAGCACCTGGGGCACCTCCGGCTCCGGGCATGCCGCCGGGCATACCGCCCGGGGGCGCTCCGCCGGTACCCTGGTACAGCTTGGTGATGATGGGGTTGCAGATCTGCTCCAGTTCCTTCTGCTTGTGCTCGAACTCGTCCTTCTCGGCCAGCTGGTTGGCGTCCAGCCACTTGATGGTGTCATTGCACTTGTCGAGGATGGTCTGCTTGTCTGACTCGGAGATCTTGTCCTTGATCTTCTCGTCCTCCACGGTGGACTTCATGTTGAACGAGTAGGACTCGAGCGCGTTCTTGGCGGAGATCTTCTCGCGCTGCGCCTCATCCTCCTGCTTGAACTTGTCGGCCTCGTTCACCATGCGCTCGATCTCCTCCTTGGTCAGGCGGCCCTTGTCGTTGGTGATGGTGATCTTGTTCTCCTTGCCAGTCGACTTGTCGGCGGCGCTGACGTTCATGATGCCGTTGGCGTCGATGTCGAAGGTGACCTCGATCTGGGGCACGCCGCGCGGCGCCGGCGGGATGCCGGTCAGCTCGAACTTGCCCAGCAGGTTGTTGTCCTTGGTCATGGCGCGCTCGCCCTCGTAGACCTGGATCAGCACGCCCGGCTGGTTGTCCGAGTAGGTGGTGAAGGTCTGCGTCTGCTTGGTCGGGATGGTGGTGTTCCGCTTGATCAGCGCAGTCATCACGCCGCCGGCGGTCTCGATACCCAGCGACAGCGGGGTGACGTCCAGCAGCAGCAGGTCCTGCACCGCCTCGGACTTGTCTCCGTGCAGGATGGCCGCCTGCACGGCCGCGCCGTACGCCACAGCCTCGTCCGGATTGATGGACTTGTTCAGCTCCTTGCCGTTGAAGAAGTCCTGCAGCAGCTTCTGGATCTTAGGGATGCGAGTCGAGCCTCCGACGAGGACGATCTCGTGCACCTGACCCTTGTCCATCTTGGCGTCACGCAGCGACTTCTCCACCGGCTCGAGGGTGCCGCGGAAGAGGTCGGCGTTCATCTCCTCGAAGCGAGCCCGGGTGATGGACGTGTAGAAGTCGATGCCTTCCATCAGCGAGTCGATCTCGATGGACGCCTGCGAGGACGAGGAGAGGGTGCGCTTGGCCCGCTCGCAAGCCGTCCGCAGCCGCCGCAGAGCGCGCTTGTTGGTCGCCAAGTCCTTCTTGTGCTTCCGCTTGAACTCCTGCACGAAGAAGTTGACCATGCGGTTGTCGAAGTCCTCGCCACCGAGGTGGGTGTCGCCGGCCGTCGACTTGACCTCGAAGATGCCGTCCTCGATGGTGAGGATCGACACGTCGAAGGTACCGCCGCCCAGGTCGAAGATGAGGACGTTGCGCTCGCCTCCGACCTTCTTGTCGAGGCCGTAGGCGATGGCGGCTGCTGTCGGCTCGTTGATGATCCGGAGCACGTTGATGCCGGCGATGGCACCAGCATCCTTGGTGGCCTGGCGCTGCGAGTCGTTGAAGTAGGCTGGCACGGTGACTACAGCGTCCAGGACAGTCTTGCCCAGGTACGCCTCGGCCGTCTCCTTCATCTTGGTCAGCACCATCGAGCTGATCTCCTCGGGGGCGAACGTCTTCTTCTCGCACTTGTACTCGACGCGAATCTTGGGCTTGCCACCGTCGCTGACCACCTCGAAGGGCCAGTGCTTCATGTCGGCCTGCACGGGTGCGTCCTCGAAGCGCCGGCCGATCAGCCGCTTGGCGTCGAACACGGTGTTGCCCGGGTTCATCGCCACCTGGTTCTTGGCGGCATCGCCGATCAGCCGCTCGGTGTCTGTGAAGGCGACGTAGGACGGCGTGGTGCGGTTGCCCTGGTCGTTGGCGATGATCTCGACCTTGCCATGCTGGAAGACTCCCACGCACGAGTACGTGGTGCCCAGATCGATTCCGATGGCCGGAGCTTTAGCCATTCTGGAAAGGGAGACAGCAAGTCAGCGACAATAGCTTAACAATTTACATGTTACTGAATTTCACTCCCACATGGCTGGACCTGAGCAAACCTAACCTGGAAGATGTTCTCCAACTTCAAGGACTTTGGGACATACATCAAAATGTGAACTATTGATTCCCTCAATTTAAAAAAATCAAGTCAATCAAGTAAAATGGTCTAATTGGCATCCTGAAATTTATAAGCTTGTTTTAATATTTGTGGAAAAATATTTGAAAGTGCTGAGGATACACACTAAATGTTATCATTAAAGCACTGCTGTTAGAAAAATTGTATCTAAAATGTTAGAAAGATTCATCCAAATAAAAAGTAAATTACTTATTTTTATCATGATTAATAAATCTCCAAAATTTAATCAAACAAAAAACTGACAAAATACATCGCCACAAAACCAAATTGAATACACAAATAGTGTCAAGAGAAATAAAGTAGACATCGCTTAAGAATCATAAGGCAGCCTAGACAGCACTGGGAGCAACAATTTAGGTATCGATAACTTTCATCCAATTTATCATAAAAATGGATGCTCGAGCGCAGTCAAAACGCGAAAGGACATATTGTAAGTTACAAAATATCGGTCATCGTGGACCTTACCTGTGATATTTGTGCGGAGCTCAGTTGTAGACGGACGCTGCTCGGCTGTACCTTCTCCTCTGAAGTTTCGCCGGTAAAGAGCGCTCAATAAATTCATGCCGGCGTTGGCACTCCGCGATGGCGGCCGACGCACAATCACCTAGTCAACCAATCAGACACCGCGGCACAGCCAGCCGAAACTGTGTACCCGCACGTGATTGGCGGAGCTACAGACGGAAATACGTCACGAGGAAACCAGCGAGCGCAAGCGCGGGCGCCGAGGGCCACAGGGCCGCCTCACACACATTTTCCGGAATGTTCCGTGTCCAAGGAGAGGCTTCTTTCTCGGGAAATGGAATGGCGGGAACATGCCGCTGCCATGCAACCACGTTCCACGCCACATTTGCACGCTCAGGGACGTAGTCGGGGGGGGGGGGCATCCTAGCGCACGGGACTCTCCAGCTCAAACAATTAAAACTAAATTAAATTATATTTTTGACGACCAGACCCCTTCACCACCCTCCCCCTCTCCCCGGTCAACAACGGAATGAATGTCTGCAGAGGCGGATCCAGATCCGTGATCCGTGGTTAGAGAGCTCGACTGCGGGCGGTTTGGGTGCCCGGCCAAACTAGAAATATATTGCAAGTTATATGTCACAATTATATTTCATAACAGAATGTAACTTAATGCATAAGTCCATTCTAGTTTCCTTTACAACAAATTGAAGGAACTGACAATTATTAAAGATTTGCGTTCCGAAAATACACATCTACTTGATTGCGGATATCGGATCCCAATGCAAAATGGACCCTGCGATCTCGGATCCCGACGGATCCGTTGACCAATGTTGAAGACGGATCTATGGTTCCAGTGGATCCATTGACAATTTTTAAAAGTGAATATATGATCCCAGTTGATCTTATAGATTCATATCCCAGAGATCTGATCACGGGTTTTGCTTTCGGGATCCGATCACATGTCTGACTTAGGCTCAGAACAGATTCCGCGATCTGATCTTTGGGATCAAGTCTCTGAATATTGGATCCTAAATAATGCACTGGGTCGTAGATCCGCTTTTAAAGTGTCGAAGGGTTTAATAAGATGTGATTTGTCGTGCACTATTTTGCTTCGAGATATAAGGGTAAGGCATGCAATATCTGAAACAAATCTGAAAACGGATACCGCATCCGAAAATACTGACATTAAACGGATCAACAATACAAATAATAAAATAATTTATCTTCAAATTTGTAACTGCTTTTAAATTTGCTGTACTACTTGCTGTAGGTATTGTAATTGTCTGTTATAACTAGTGGTAGACCATCTATCTGGTGTTCCGCATGTGTTAGGTACATACCAACATTTCGACAAATCTCAAATTAGCTGCTAACGTTTAATTGTTAGGCACCCTGCATATTATGTGGCATAGATAACAGTAACAGCAACAGTGTCTACTGTAATCTTTGTATGTGGATTTCAAGATTCCGTGTGATCATAAAATCACTTCAGTGTAATTATATAAGATGTATCTACTATTCAGCATCCATGGAATAGCTTTTATGTTTGTGACCTTTCATCGAGAGATTCACTGCAGGATCCTAGATTCACTGCTACTTTTTGCTGTAAGATAGACGTGTGCAGACTAGGGATCCTAGATGTAGTCTGTAGATGTCAGTGGATTTTGAGGCGATACTTATGCTGTAGGATCGGTGATCTGTTGTGCCGGTGACATATGCCATGCGTATGCACTAGTGGATCTAGGGGAGCAATCCGGTTATGCCCTCACCCCAAACGTGTGACATCATATCAAAATTAAAATGGTTTGATTCATGGATAGTAACTATTTTGATAAATGATTCCAATTCAACTATTCATTTTTTGTAAAGACACATTTGATTCATCATTAGCATAGCTTTGCACAGTGTTTTGAATTCAAATATCAATCAGTCTTGTTTTATATGCGGGTTTGAAATTTGAATTGGCTAAATCATGCTCCATAATTAAAAAAAGATGGTTCAACAGTTTTTCTTTGAAACAATGGATTTCGGCTGAGCCAGTCTGAACATAAGATACAAAATATGGCAGTGAAATAAATATAGTTACTAATAACTTCAACGTATGTACATACATACATTAAATTTATGGCAACTTCTGGAGGCAGGCACGTAGCCAGGATTTCGTCCAGGGGGGGGCGGCACCTCAAAAGGGCCCCCTCCCGAGCGACAAAAGGGCCCC
>JARBER010000006.1:27348-44391 GCA_030265075.1 Balanus glandula | reverse complement strand
GTTACGCTGAACTCTGCGCCGAAATTTCGGCGCAAGCGCCGATTTACGCTGAACTCTGCGCCGAAATTTCGGCGCAAACGCCAAGTTACGCTGAACTTGTTGACGAAAACATGTGTTTTTTCCAGTATGGGCTGAAGTTGGTTTATTTCCCTTAATGTTAATGCCACATCAACATGGTATCGTGTATAAGTCATTAACTATGAATGAGTTCATGATAATTAGGAAAAATATATGCAAATTGGGAATATTACAGATGAAGAAAGTATCGAAACATGAACTGTGAAAGCCGAAAATGCAATATGCAACGTAGAACCATCTTCAGGACAATGCTTCTAAAACAAAGAACTCACTGCGCCAATTTCGTCACATATGTAGCCTAGAACACTTTCAAGCAAAATCAGGGATGACTTCCTGACTAGAAGGGTATTTAAGAGGTTATAAGCCATTGATCAATAGCAGAAGTAATTGATAAGCATAGTAAATAATCAATAACAGTTCAATTAGCAGTAATTCGACTTCAAAACGTGCCTTGCCACTCCCGGTGCATCACTCACGGAGCAGGACATTAATTACTTTGCAGAGTTTCAAACAACGCATGTTTAGTATATATGAACAAAGCAAACTAATGGAAACAAGAAATCCCGCAAAAAAATAAAATAATAGAGAACGCTAATTACACAGCCACACACTCACCCAAAATCCCGCGAATACAATGCGGGCTCATTCACACAAGGTCGTAGAATACATGATGGAACTTTACACCTGTCCTTAACCCTACAACGCAAATTTATGCAATGACGTCACTAAAAATATACTTATACCGGCATGGTTAGCAAAAAGTATTTACAAAAATCCTTGGAAGCAAAAAATAATTTAAAAAAAATTATTACGCTTGTCATATGGTAAGAAAGTAAAGAAAAAATAAGAAAGTAAAGAACAGGGATCCAAAAACCAAATAGCCGGTGACGTCATTAGTACCGATTTTGCAATAGTTCATAGGCATTACGATGATACGGCCTGTGGGGTCTGACATGCGCCAGTTCTCTATGGTCACGTGACTCTAACGCATGCGCAATGTATCTACGGTTTATTAATAAAATGGATGGCAATTTTCGGCGAGAATTAAATATACCTACCTGTTTGTGAACAATGCAATGCGTCATTGTTTGCCAATTTAAATTGTTTGAGCTGCATTGATAGCTGCACAAAAATATCATATAATGGAAACATGTTATCAGTACCCGACGTCCCATACGTACCCGTTTCGTGTTTATTGAATTCAGCCCAACAGACCAGTCCAGACGACGGCAAAGTGATGAAACGGATGAGCGATGACCCAACAAATTTGCAAGACTTCACTCAACATAAGTGATCATGCGAGTAAAGTCAGCGGCTTTACTCGCATGATGATGACTAAACTTACTCGCATGATGATCACTTTACTCGCATGATGGCGCTTAGATGATTAAAATTCATCTGGCTCATCATCCCAGTTCTCCGCTCATACCTGCTTGTCACTTGTCAGACCACTGCGGCACAATCTTGTCAGGCCAGATGTTATATAAATTTGTACAGGCATAGAAACATAGGCACAGGCATGCCGTAGCTTGTAAACGGAATAAGGGCGCCGGTGTAAGTCTGTACTCGTCTCTTTAGGAATACCTTCAGATTTTTTTTATTTTACCTTCCCAATTTAGAACAAATAGGCGAGCCGAGCCGAAGGCGCGGAGCAACACCATTCAAGCATCGAAATATGTTATTTATTAGTGTATATTTTATATATTCTACTATAATATATATATATATATTAAATATGCATTATGTTAGGTTAGGTTAGGTTAGGTTAGGTAATAATCCGGAAGTAATAATGCCACAGCATGGGAGCGCCGAGATAGCGAGCATTTATGAAAATATACCATCTTCCCAGCTAACACCTCTGACCTCACTCACGCTTCAGAACGAACTCCAACCCTACAAACAGTCTCAGCTCTTAACTAAATGTATTCGAAGCATCGGCGAGCGTAATGAATTTACCATCCGCAACTATAAACAAATATAACACCCAGTAACAGAATCAGAAGCGTCGCCGGTCGCCGCCGTGACCGCGTTTTCGACAAGAATCAGAGAAGAGAAGGGAGCGAGCCCGTGGAAATCGAACAGCCCGACAATCAAAACTGAACTGCGGTGCGCTGTGTGGCCGGTCGGTGGGCGCCGGGCCGACTGACACGGTGGCACGGTGGTTGTCTGGCTGGCCGGCCTGGCTCGGCTGGTTGCTGGTCGCCGGCCGGCCGCGCGGTGACTGGCCGCGGCCCACTCACGGCTGTCCGCACAGTGCCAGCCGCATCCGCCACTCGCCGCGCCTGGCCGGTCGACTGCCTGGGTGGCCCGTCTTTCCGGCCGTCTGGCTAGATCACTCCACCGTAATGGCTGGCTGGGTCACTCCACAGGGCTGGCTGGCCGACTGGCTGGGTTACTCCACCGCCATGGCTGGCTGACCGGCTGGCTAGGTTACTCCGCCTCCGTGGCTGGCTGACCCGCTGCTGGTGTCGTCGCCCGGTCGGTCTGGCCCGTGGCCGGCACCGTCACCCCGTTGGTATGGCTGGCCGGATCGCGCCGTGCGGTCCTGCCGGGCTTGCAGGGTCGCCCCACCGGACTGGCGAGCTGGCGAGCTGGCTAGCTCCGTCCCTACTCAGCTGGCTGAGTGCTGGGTCCCGCTCTGCCGCGCTGACTGGCCGGCTCCGTCCGCCGCCGGGCTGGGTCGCCCCACGTCACCCCGCCGGGCTGGGTGGCTCCTCCGCCTTGCCCCTCCTCATCTCCTCTCCTCTCCATCTCTCCAAGTTCGGCTGATCGCCGCTGGGTGGCTGTCGCCTGTTGCGCGTCTCCCCGCGTCTTCGTCTGCTGCGCGTCTCCCCGCGTCTTCGTCTGCTGCGCGTCTCCCCGCGTCTTCGTCTGCTGCGCGTCTCCTGCGCGTCTTCGTCTCCTGCGCGCCGGCTCTCCTCAGGAGTGTCTCCTGGGGGGCTGCGTCTCCCCGTGAGTTGTCTGTGTGCGGGTGTGGTGGATTCCTCGGCCGCTGGCCGTCTCCGCTCCTCAGCACAGCAAGCAGCCGCTCAGTACGGCTGAAACAGACACACACGACTCAGGTCAGCAGGCCGCGCCGGCTGGTGGTATTGGCGATTACACGGACGACACGGCACACACGGCAAACACAATAAGGACGGTTACAGACAGTTCCAAAACAAGTGCTGTGTTATCTCGGATATTCTCACGACTGACAATGCTGAGGAGAAAATACAGACAATATTCTCTTTATAATCAGCTCAAATCCATACTGTCACCAGTGTCAATGTTTCAAAGTTAAATTTGTCAAAGCGAGAGAAGCAACAACGAGCGTGCGAGAAGCAACAGTAACAGCTCCATCATACGTTATTATCGTATCTAGACGGAGCAATGCGATCGGCGATCTGTAACCCGTTCCCACCGTATTCAGTCCAATACTTCAATCAGCAGTGATCTTCCCCACCATCTGACTGACAGCGCTCCTGTCCGGCCTGTCAGTCCGCGGGGCGGCGGCTCTCACCTGGGAGAACTGGGCGCCCTGGGACGCGCCCGGCAGGAAGGCGCTGCGGTCGCCCTGGTAGGTGGAGTCCTGCGACAACAGCCCGTCGGCCTGAGAGTGGAACTCGCCCACCGCGAACGGCTCCTGCGACAGCTCCGGCTGGGAGAGGCCCGGCTGGGACAGGCTGAAGCCGCCCGGCTGAGACATGGACTGTGGACACAGACAGACACCGGTCAGATAGGCAGCTGAGTCTTTTGCACGGGTATACAGCATCAGCATGACTATTCTAGTCATCGGTGATTTCATAAAACAATGTGTTAATATTTGAAAATCACATCCCACACAAATACACATTACAAATAAAATTCCAGTGAATCTCTCCTCATCAAAGTATGATGACAAATTACTGATAGTAAACGTAGTAAACTCTTCAGCATATATACTATTGACATCAGAAATCGAATAAAAACAAATCACTACGTGCAGCAGAGCCCCGGCAACTACGGGCAGAACTGCGTGGAACCCTATGGCACGACAACCTGAATCCTGATCTGTGCAGTGTGTACCGACCTGACCTGTGACCGGTGACCGGTGTACTGACCTGACGTGACCGGTGACCTGTGTACTGACCTGTGACATGTTCTGCGTCAGCTGCACGCCGGCCGGCTGCTGGGTGTACTGCTGCGTGCCGTCCTGGCTGTAGCCCTGCTGCGACATGCCGCCCTGGGAGCCCTGTGAGCCCACTCCGGCCGAGCTGGGCCGGCCTCCGCGACCGCGCCGGCCGCCCACGCCGCGACCACGACCAGAGTCACGACCTGCACAGGGCAGAACACAGACCAGGGTCACGACCTGTACAGGGCAGAACACAGACCAGGGTCACGACCTGTACAGGGCAGAACACAGACCCGAGTCACGACCTGTACAGCAGAACACAGCAGAGTCACGACCTGTACAGGGCAGAACACAGCAGAGTCACGACCTGTACAGGGCAGAACACAGACCAGGGTCAGCCATCAGCCACGGATGGTCGACAGGCGCCATACAGGCAGAGCGCCGACAGAACATGTCGACTCTGGTGGAAGTGATGGTGAATACGAAGGACTGAATTGCTGCGAAATATGAAAGATTCAATATATGGATATGGACAACAGGCTTATCGCCACATACGCATTACGCAATCAGGTATGCATCACTGCGGATCTTCAAATTATTAGCGTAGCCACCTTCCGAAATATACTAGGGTCAGACACATTAGAGCCTATTCATTCCATGCAACTCCGATAGGCATAATTTTCAACTTAAAAAAAGTTACTGGGAACTGATCTCCAGGTTAAACCCAGTGGCGGTTACGCGCCTGCTTCAAATGCACTAATCTGACATCGGTAGCATGCATCTGGCACTACAATAGCGGTGAAATGTTTAGGGGCTGCGCACCTCCAATAGTATTTGACCACCTGACATCCTATCCACTAATCCTTCACTCTCCACAAGCCCAGACAACAGATGTCTGACCTCCCAAGTTGTCAGCCACTTCGCCAAAACACAGACCGTCCCGCCCCGTCACCAGCAGCCGCCACGGCTGACCGCGGCGCTCACTCACCCTGCATGCTCTGCTGATGCTGGTTGAAGAAGCGTGGCGGGATGTGCGACATGTTCATGAACATGCTGACCGGCAGCGACACGTTGAGCGCCGCCTGCGCGTGCTCCGGCGAGATGTAGCCCATCGGATCGTGGGTGCGAGAGAAGTCCACCATGCCCATACCTGGCGGAGAGGTGACATACGACACGTGGTGAGAGGACGCCGGCTCAGTCAGGCAGAGGCAAACGTGGTATGGTACGCTAGATCCACCGCGTAAAGGTTAGTTATGAGCGTTAACTTGACACGAAATCATCGTAACACCTAGACGGAAGAGGCAAGTCGGTCACCAGCAGGAAAAAAACGAATGCAATACATCACTCATCTCCATCCAATTAGTTTACTGAGTGTACGTGTACAGTGTACACCACAAATGAATATGGACAACGATCAATCCAAACAAGAACATGCCATTTGCCAGTACCTCAGATCACAGCATGCAGTTATCATCTTCACTTTGTGGTGAAACTGATAAGTTAGCCTTATGGACGTTACGTGCGTATACGGCGACTATTACATTAAGCCGAAGACAATTTCGGGATACATCACGGTCTCACCTCGTCCCATGTAGGGGTTGGCCGCCATGCCGCCGCCCATCTGGCCGCTGCGGTCGTACATGCTGCCCGGCACCATGGCCTGGCGCGCGTCGTACGTGGTCGTGCGCATGAAGTGCTGGCCCGGGTTCAGCGTGTTCACCAGGGTACGCGGCTTGGTGAACTGAAACAGACCGGCACGGCGTTATAATGGTTAGCTACTGCAGTAGTATGACTGGCGAAACGAGGCGAATCTGTACTCAGCCCGTCAGCTGTCCGACCAATTACAGAAAACAGGATATTGAATAGCGAGGTTGGTGGTCGAGTTAACATCATTGAAATCGAGGGTCGATGGTCAGCGATAAATCAAAAGGATCATATCAGATCCACACCTTCCACCATACATTGAGAGCGTGTTCTACAAAGAACATACTACAAATCAAAACCCCGAGAGCTCACGTATTGCCCTACGTCGACAGCGCTTAGTGCCGGCTTACCTGGATCATGGACTCCTTGAAGCTGTTGAGGGTGCCCTCGACCAGCACCTTCTGCTCCTTGTAGAAGGTGAGCAGGTGGTTCCACAGCGGCTGCTTCGACAGCACCTTCGGGTTGCCGATGATGATGATACCGAACCTGTTGGCGGCAAGATCGTCGAGCTACACATTAGCCACACATTCACGATCACTACACTGAGTAACCGAATGCTGCTGGTAACAAAACGTCACATTCTGGATAAACACTATGCAAAATATGATTCTGTTTTTACTGAAGAAAGCAAAATTATTTTGACCCAAAAAGTTAAGAAAACGACCAAATTATAAGGCTGCTCCCGGCCCTGGTGCCGTCACTAACCTGGCCCGGGTGAGCGCCACGTTGAGTCGCCGCGGATCGTTCAGAAACCCGATGCCCTGGTGCTCGTTGGAGCGCACGCACGACATGATGATGACGTCCTTCTCGCGTCCCTGGAAGGCGTCCACACTGGCCACCTCCACCTCCTGGTACAGCTTGGCGTGCAGCGAGCCCTGGTACTGCATGTTGGTGACCAGGTAGCTGCGCTGGCCCTCGTACGGCGTGATGACGCCGATCTGCTCCGGCTTCAGGCCCGCCTTCAGGAAGCGCGTAACCACCTTCTCCACGTTGGCGGCCTCGGTGCGGTTCAGGTAGGAGGTGCCCGAGCCGGCGATCTCCTCCTGGCCCGACGTGACGAAGAAGAACATGGGCGTCTCCTGCTGCGGCCACGGAAAGTCGATGTTCTTCAGCTTACGCTCGTCTGTGGGGGGAGGGAGGGAGAGGGGGAGGGTAAGTCAAGGGTTGGTGTGCCACGTGTGTTGAATATCATGTTACCCAGTCATAACAAAAGCATAAAATGAGTTACATAAAACCAAATACTTGTTTCGTACTGCTAACGTTTTCTGGGGCTTGTGTCAGCTCCGATATTGGCAGTAACTAGAGGGATCATCTCCACAATTCAAATTGATACTGGTAGAAATACTCCAGAAAATAGCGAAGTTATACACCCAGGCTAACAACTACGAACCAGCCACCTGGCCGCCGTCGTCGACACTCACCGGCCACCACGCCGTTCTGCAGACTGCCCTCGTAGAAGAAGTCGGACGGGAAGCGACTGAGCGCCGGGTGCATCCGGTACTGCACCTCCAGCCGGAACGGCCGGATGCCGAGCACCACGAGCCGCTCGAACAGCGACTGCGAGAGCCCAGCGCGCGCCGCCCGCTTGCACATCACCACGGGACCAAGCTGGCAGTGGTCGCCGACCAGGATCAGCTGCTTGGCGCCGAGCACCACGGGCACCATGCACTCCGGCTCCGTCGCCTGCATGCTCTCGTCGATGAGGATCGACTGGAAGCGGAGGCGCGCCAGCCGCGGGTCCCCGGCGCCGACGCACGTGCAGCAGATGACGTCGGCCGCCTCCAGCAGCTCCTTCTCGGCCGTCTTCTTGAGGATGCGGAAGCGCTTCTCGTCGGCGGCGGACAGCTCGCCGGCCTCGTCCATGAGCTGCTGCAGCTTCAGCAGCTCGCCGGAGCTCGGCAGGTTGCGCACCTGGTGGTGCAGTGCCAGGTAGGACACCGGGCTGTCGATGGCCTCGCGCGACTTGGCGCACACGCGCACCACCTTCAGGCCCGTCTGGTGGATCTTCTCCGTCAGCTGGTCGACGGCGATGTTGGAGGGCGCGCAGACGAGCACGCTGCCGTGCGTCTGCTTGACCAGGTGGTAGACGATGGTGGCCGAGGTGACCGTCTTGCCAGTGCCCGGCGGGCCCTGGATCAGCGACAGCGGCCGCTGCAGCGCCGACTTGACGGCGAACACCTGCGACCGGTTCAGCTCGGGCAGGTTCGGCGCCGAGAAGTGCTTGGGCAGGTGGCAGCGGAACAGCACCTCGTCGATCTCGTGGCCCAGCAGGCGGTGGTAGATGTAGGACGACACCGACTGGTCGTCGACGGCGAACTTCTTCAGCGCCGCCTGCATGCGGTCGAACGACGTCGACTTCCACACAAAGTCCAGCACGAAGTTGTGCGCGCACTCGAGCGGGATGCCCGAGTTGTTCTTCAGCTCGATGCCGACCTCGTCGCCGCGGTTGTCGGCCACCTTGATGACGTGGCCGACGCCCGACCACGGTTTGTGCATCTCGCCCAGGTAGCGGATCCGCAGCTCGTCGCCGTGCATCAGGCGCATGTCGCCGTCCGTCTTGGTCATGCTGAAGAAGGCGATGGTCTTCTTGTTGAGGCCCTGGTCCCAGCGCACCTCGATGTTGTCCTGTGTCTGGGACTCCTTCAGCTTCTTGTCGTAGTCGGCCTCCAGCTTCACCAGCGGGCCGAAGATGTTCTGGTACTGATACCCGTCCTCGTACCTGCGTGACACAATGACCAACATCAGCCGCCGAACTCACAGCCACAACTGGAACGATTGCACGCTAACCATGCTAATTTTGTTTTGTGGTAATCATTGTAAACATTGCACGCCGATGACTTCTACGATTTTTCGCTAACGACCACAACGATTTCTCGCTAATCATTGCAAGTTCTATTCAATCATGATTGGAAACAGACAAATATACACGATATAACATACGTTTTCAACCCTGAAATACGAACACATTCGGCTCACAGATCCGCATACTCATCCGACATATTCCTAAACACAAACGTTGCGTACACAATTACGATTGATATCACCCGGCGATGAGCCCGCAACATGAGCCCGCAACAGCACCACAAACGCACCTGAGCAGAACCTGGTTCGGGTCCTCGTCCACACCAGGTTTCTCCAGGTCCTGGAAGGTGGCGTCCACGTTGTCCTTCCACAGCTCCTCCAGCTTGTTGATCTGCTGTGCGGAGATCTGGCGGGCGCGCAGCTGCTCCTGTTCAGAGGGCACCTTCACCAGCCACGAGAGGAAGCTGCGATCGAGAATCAGTGGCTTCCACTGGTCCGGCTCCCTGCCACACACAAATCACAAACAAATCAACAGAAGGCATGACGTCATCGCACAACGCATCAGCACTTTGATCGAGCAAATGACCAGTACTACATAAACTGAAACATTTATAATTGCCACACCACTGCCATAATCTATAGCATCAACATAAACCAAATATTTACATCTATTTTAGTATTCTGTGGAATACTAAAATAGATGTGTGAAAATAGAATTGTGCATGGAATCTAGTAACATGGCCGCTACATTTAGCTATATTTTTACATAAATATCTTACGATGAGCTGAATTTCATTTTGGTACACATTTTCACTGAGGAAATCATTTTATCGGACCTTATCGAATAAACAATTAAGTTCAACCTGCACCGTGGCACCGCATGAAAGACACCACCCAGGCCGTGGACCTGAATCTGCGAAAAATGTGCAGCACAACTGCGCAGTGCGCACCCCTGCAGGATTCATGTGCGCCTCGGTCCACGACTCAAGCATACAACATGTATATATGTGCGCAAATGTGCCATAGACGCGTCGTAACACTGCCAAGGTGAGCTGCAGCAGTGGACTGGCATACAACTCTGTGAGTCCACAGTCCGCAAGTCAGGGTGTCAGTGTGCCAGGGTCAGATACAGTGTGTGTCGGTGTGTAAGCCCTTATAGTGTCTGTGTGCATGTGAGCCGAACGCCAGTGTGTCTGTGAGCCGGCTCCGTGTCTGAGCCGTCTGTGAGTCTGTGAGCCGTCTGTGAGTCTGTGAGCCGTCTGCGTGTCTGTGAGCCGTCTGCGTGTCTGTGAGCCGTCTGTGTGTCTGTGAGCCGTCTGTGAGTCTGTGTGTCTGTGTGTCTGTGAGCCGTCTGTGTCTGTGAGCCGTCTGTATGTCTGTGAGTCTGTGAGCCGTCTGCGTGTCTGTGAGCCACCTGTGTCTGTGAGCCGTCTGTGTCTGTGAGTCTGTGTGTCTGTGAGCAGTCTGTGAGACTGCCAGCCGTCTGTGAGTCTGCCAGCCATCTGCATGTCTGCCCGGCAGTCGGCGCTGCCCGACTGACCAGTTGACGTCGCGCAGCGCGGTCTGAGCGGCGCACGGCTGCCGGCAGAGCAGCACCACCACCGAGTTGGCCTTGGCCGGGATGAAGCCCATCACGAAGACGTTGCGCACGCCGCAGGAGTAGCACTCGAGCACCGTCTCGCCGAGCGGGCCGTCACGGTGCAGGGTCACCTCCTGCCGGGCACAGCGGCAGGACAGCGGGAGTCAGTCGAGACGGCAGACGTCAGTCAGCGGGAGGACGTCACACAGTCAGTGGAGACTGGAAACGTCAGTCAGGGGCAGGATGCCACACATTCAGTGGGTGAACGCCAGTTAGTGGAAGGACGTCACACAGTCAGCGAGAGTACTCCAAAGTCAGCAGGAGGACGCCACAGTCAGCGGGAGGACGTCACACAGTCAGCGGGAGGACGCTGCAGTAAATGGAGGCGTCGGGGCGGGAAGAGATGCCCAGTGGGGAGACGGGAGGACAGGACACAGTCAGAGGACGGACGGAAAAACGTGACAGGTGAGCAGCAGGACAGATGAAGAGCAAACCAGATCTGACAATGGGAAGTTAATAGAATATTCGAGCAAGTTATGTACAGGTATCCAAAGCTGTTTTCTGATGAGATGACCTTAGCAACTCCCGAACAGAACAGCACACTACACAACAATGATTTATCTACACAGTGCCCCAATGTGTCTTATATTCACAGTCAAAAATGCAATATCACTCAGACCACTCTTATCACATCGCATAACTCAATGGAACGCCATGTAACCATTCCCGGACATCCCCGGTATCCGAATCAGTCACCTCTCTGTACCGTATCTCCCTCTATCTCCCAACTCCAGAAGTTGGCTTACCTTGTGTTTGGCGCGCACCAGATGGTTGACGATGTGCGAGCCGGACGTGTTGCCCCGGCCGTTGCAGAACCAGCGTTTGCAGATGTTGCACATGACCACACAGCCGGGGTCGTGGATGCCGCAGTACTTGCAGGCATGAGCAGGCAGCTCCTGTGTGGTGCAGGATGAGTAAATGTGAGTCCGCACGATAGCTCAGTTGGGAGAGCCCTGGGCTTAAGATATGAACCAACCGGTAGTGAAAGCCCGGTTCGAGTCGCTTCTGCGCTTGCTGTTTGTTTCAGACTGGGATGGCCTCCGGGCGGTGGCAGCGGCCGCACTGAAGGCCAGTTGACGTCTGTGAGTGGGGCGAACCGTGTCCGGCTATGTGGGCACGTTCAAATTTCGCATCTAAACTCTGCCGACTTCCCGGAATTCCCCGATTGAACAATAGAGGTAAGTGCCTACGCAACAAGCTCTACTTAGCGCAGGCTCACTTTGTCAAACCATCCATTCAAAACGTTCAAACTAAATTGATAACATATGTGCAGAATGGTGTCACTACAGTAAGTTGAATGGAAGGGGCTTAATGTGGAAGGTTAGTTGCCAAATCCCACATAAACCTTATTGATAACAGAAGTTGCATCAAATAACCATATTGATACATTTATAAAATACAGCAAAATCTTTCCAAACAAGATGTTTAAAGATGCTTAAAGAATGAATAAAACCAGTGTAAATACCATTCTTCACATCAGGAACAGTGTGTACTGTGCAACACTTGTATTTGGCCTCTAAAACAATATCCTTACAATAAGAACCTTTGCTGGTCACATAACATTAACAACATTGAACATAGTAATACATGTTCAAGCATCTGATATCGAACTGAATGTTTTTAATCCTCCATCATTGAAATACTACCAAAACAAGCAAACATCCATAAATTACCATCCCCATCTCAGGTCAATATACATGACTGTTGCTAAAGTGATTGAAGCCTTAACTTAACTGGATTTCTTTTGACAACTTATCCAAGGATCCAACTTTGAATAGGCAATCCACAGATGAATTTCTACATGACTGAGAAGTAGAGGCAGCAGGAGCAGTTAGTCTACAATGTTTAGCAGCACCCACCTTGTTGTAGAATCCATCCTCATCCTCCTCCTCAAACTGCAGCTCACCCAGCTGGGATGCCACCTGGTTGATCTCACCATTCAGGCTCTGGCCATTCAGCTGCAATAAAGAGAAAACATGAAGAAATTATTACAAACAGTGCAAACATTACAAGCACAGAACACAATGTTTGAAAAAAAAATTATTACATAAGACAATCAAAAAGTTATTGCAGCAAATCACACATGTGTCTAGCTTACACCATGCACCATGTTATATTTTACCATGTTCAGCATAGCATTGTGGTTACTATTTATGTGCTTTCCACTTTTCCCAGTCAGGGACAGGGAGCATAACCAGTAATACATAGTCATGCAAGCTGGAATATAAGCATTTTTAGTTTTCAAAGACAAAATATACATAGAACACATTACAACTGGGTAAACTATTATTGATGATTGATGCATGAGAGCAGCTTTCCAATAATCCTTTTATGAACCTTTTGGGTCAAAATAATTTTGCTCTTCATTTTGTCCTTTCTTTTTACTTGATCTTACTGATGTAGTTGAAATGATTCTAAAAAAGTTGCACAATAATTTAATATGTGTTACAAAGAAGGAATAATTTTTACTGTCAAGCTGAAAAAAATTATAACATCAATTTTCCTAACAAGCAACAATAGTTTAAACAAATGGATCCTCCCAAAGGTCCAGATTGCTCCATCTCTGTGACCAGGTCATGAGACAAATAAAACAATAAACACTGCATGGGAGCATTCAGTTTCATGTAGGATTAACTTCTTTAAATAACACAGCTGAAAAGTAGGCAAATTTCAACATGCAATGCAATGCTATATAATATAACAAGAACCATGGTTGTATGATGTTCTTGAAATATCTCTGATCTCATTATGAAACAGCACATATCGTGATGCTGCAAGGACTCCACATTGACATTAACCAATAAGAAAAGCAAAAGTAATACAAGTTTTTGGGTGCATTCAGATTTGGTGATTTTCTTGCCTCCAGGTGGATATAACTTGATGAAATGCAGTTAAATCATATTGAAACTGGAAAGACAAAGTCAGCAATCCAGAAGTACACCATTTGTAATCAACATTGAAACGTATCTTTGCTAAATGGTGATAACAACAGAAAGCTATGTCATCTTGACTTGATGTGCTAGCTACCAGAATGTAAACAATGCATAAGTATTGTCTAGATTCTGATGTGAAAAATCTGAAATTCTTAGATGTCTAGAGACAAGTTTTTAAGCTATCATGAGTCCATGATTCATGAGCAATTTGAATTGACAGTGTTGAATGAAATTGACATTCCAAAACAGCTAACAGCACTATATCACACAAAATAAGATGCTTATCATTAAAGTAAATTACCTGGGAGGCCAAGTCGATCTGGGAAGGAAGTGTCTGGCTTTGGGAAGGCACAGTAAAATCTGTGAAGTCAAACTCAGATCCCTGCGTATCTGCCCCCAGCATATCATTTTCTTCAGGCTCCAGGAAGGTCAGAGGCTGAG
The DNA here is from genome assembly GCA_030265075.1 of Balanus glandula. Lineage (NCBI taxonomy): Eukaryota > Metazoa > Arthropoda > Thecostraca > Balanomorpha > Balanidae > Balanus > Balanus glandula. The sequence continues at coordinate 30,704 of JARBER010000006.1, read as the reverse complement.
AGCTTCCATTGAATGTATCTTCAGTCATTGTTCTTGAGTTGTTCAGCTTTGATATGCAATCAAATCAATCTGTATCAATCCTCCCCCCTCAGCGAATCAAAAAAATCTGGTAGTCATACCAGAAAATCTGGTAGGAGTGCTTAAAAATCCCTATTTCGCATATACACTGTGTAAAAAGTCCCTATACTTCGTTCTACCCATCGTCTATTACCCTGGTGTGCAGTCGACTGCGCGGGCCGGCAGTGATCGACCGCACACCGTACACTGACTAAGAATGCGCGTATCACTCATTAAAATGCAGTTGAAAAATCAAATTTACAATCTACAACCTACAACCGTTGTAAATTAGCTTTATGAAAAAGGCTACAGGTGGGCAGGTATGGTGATATAAACACCTAAAACACCAATCATCAATATATGAGCAACAACGCAAATCAGTTCAAGTTATCAGCGTTCGTAGCTTGAATTTGTCATTTTTTAGCCACGTACTTAAAGTTTGCAAACTGAAATAGTCTGAGAAGTAAAAAGTTTATGAGCTTTCCGTCGGGTACAGTGAATTTGTATGTTTGAATGCGCCTCCCAAAATATAGGGGCTTAAACAGACATAGGCAAAGGATTAAATGGGCCTAGATTATAAAAAATGGATCCCGGGATCTGAATCATGATTTCATGTATCTGGATCCAGGATCAGCTGTAATCATATCTTCACAAATGAATGTACTGAAAATAAATGATAAAAATGAACGATGAATCCACTGAAATAATAGATTTGTCCTTAACATTGGTCGACGGATCTGAAGGGTTCCGAAATTGCAGGCACCAGAAAATGATTCAATAAAGCTTCATGCTTTAATTTAAATATCTCTAGTTTTTGTATTGTCACCTTGAAATTCAAAGCTTGAAGGAAAAAAAGCAAAACAAAGTAAAACAGTAAAAAGAAAATGACAGTTCCGATAAGGCAGCATCTGGTGTATTTCAAACCCAGAGTAGGATCAATGATCTCATATAATCTCTCGACAAAACGCAATGTTGAATTTATAATCTCATTGAATCCCACTGCAAATTATGACAAACGATATTGAATCCATGATTACCTATAGGTACCTCCGATTACTTTTCACAACTGATCTTGGATCCCACAATATCTCATTATTATTGATGAAAACGGGTCTGCGATCCCAACGGATCTTGGATCCGAGAAGATCAGGCTAAGGTCCTATAGTTCAGTAGCGTTTCTCGATAACATATAACTAACTTTAAAGGCACAATGTAATGCTAGTTGTATTCACAATGAACAAAAAGGCGTTGTTAATAACAATCAAAACAAGTTCTGAAAATTCACATATTGTATAGCAAAATGGCAGACCTGGGATTCCAGAGGATCTCAATGCGACGGATTTTGTTTAAACACAACAGATCAGAGACCTCTTGCACCACACATTCTACCGCGGTAGATTAATTTTTAGCACGCTACTCTTGCACCATTACGGTAAGAAGTTAATATAGATAGTAATCATTATTGGCAGATTAGTAAGAATCAGAGTAATAGCCATCATCGGTAGATTATTATCTTACCGCAATGGTGCAAGAGATGCATTCCTAAAATTAATCTACCGCGGTAGAATGTGTGATGCAAGAGGCCTCAGGACAGAGTTGAGATTGAGCTCTGACATTCTGTGGTATATATATATATAACGCACATCCGTTATGGAATATCATTATGCAGTATATTATAGACAAATAAGTTTATGTCATGCTGCCCTAACCGAATACAAACTTCTATCATAAATTTTGAATTAAAATGCACAAGTTTTTGTCGTTTATGCCTTGCACCTTTACACAAATACCTACGGATGATATTGGTTCTTCGGCAAGGCAATGACAAGGCGAATAAAAAATAAAGTGATTCGTGATATCTGTAAACGTTCACTTATAATTCGTTAACATTTTGTTAAGTTTTCTTACGAAATCATTCGATTACAGCCCTTTTCTTGAAATAAACAGTAGTCGTTAATTTGACCATGGTCTAACATTGATTTTAATTAAAATTTGGGAGCAAAATAGCAAGTATAAAAATATAAGTTTTCCGTGGGAGGTCAATGCTCATCACTCTGGGAGATGAGCGAGTTCAGCGGTGGCGGTATAGATTCGGCGGCTCCGTCACCGTCTGTTATCCGGTCCAGGGCTCTGCTTTACAAATGGCCGCTACCCTGCCAAGGACGGATTCCATCTTCTAATAAAAAACAATATACTTCTAAATCTTGTACCCTTGCCTAGTCACGTTCCTAGTGTCTGCAAAAGGAATATTCTCCGCACTCACCGGTATCGGAGCCGGCAGGACGGCAGCAGGGGGCAGAGGACGGGCGCGGCGCGTCCACAGCGAGGGCGTCTCCTGTCGGCAAGATGGCGGCCGACGCGACGCCGGGCGGCCGCCGCGGGTTGCCGACACGCGGCCGGCTGACCTTGAAACGGCATGGCCTTGCAATCGGCCGGCGGGGGGAGGGGGCAGGCGCGTCTGAGGCGGCGAGGTGCACACTGCACACTGAGCCGGGCCGAGTGTCGCCTTGCCGACCGATCCCGGCCCGGTGCTGGGCAGAGGCCTGCTGCTGACTGCTGTGTCGGCTCGTGCAGCGCAGGGAGGTGCTGTGTGGTCAGATTACAGCCCGCTGCTTCAGCGATGATGCCACACTTCGGTCGGCTTTCACTCAGATTGTCCACACGGGAAGTTGAATGGTCAAGTGGTGGCTGATAGTGAATTTTCCCTGGTTGTACGAATGCTGATTCCAGAGCGATGTCGCTGCATTATTGTTGCGGGACATGTGTGTCAGAACTTATATCGAAATTGCTGGATTAAAAGAATAAAATAAATTATTCTAACAGCATTCGATACAAGCACCGAATAGGAGTTACCATTGAAAAAGTGAGCCTAAACGAAAACAAAATTGCTTATATGCGTTCGTCTCCAAAGAGACTTCAAATATATTTACAGCTAAAGTGCGGAACTCCAGCTCTGTAGAAATGTTGTTATACGAACGTCTCTAACAAATGTTGTTCAACGCCATATATTTCAAACACAGCACTGGCTACATTGAACACAGGCCGGTGACAAGCCGACCCCGTTGAATCGCCGTTTTACAAGCATGCGGGTGTGTAAGCGACAGTGTGCAGAGACTTCCGGCTGCCCGGGCCCGGGCCCTCGGCCAGCAGGTGCGATGTATGTTAGATGGTGCGCTGTGTGATGCGCTGTATGTTTGTAACTTGCACACGGTCGGTACCACGGCCAGACTGCAGACTGGGAGCGGGTGGGGGTGTGGGACGTGGGTGGCAGGACGGGGGGGGGGGCGTCTGCGTGCTAT
>JARBER010000006.1:1826-11911 GCA_030265075.1 Balanus glandula | reverse complement strand
GCGCCATCTTGCCGTGGCAGAGCACGACTGATAGGGCAACTGCCTAGTGTCCAATGATTGTGACTGATGCGTGTGATGAAATGAAAGCAATCTATTGATGGTGTGCCTGCTTCTTATCCTGTCGTGTACTTCTATTGGTCTGACGCTGTGCATGTTAGCCTCGTTTTATCGTGGATGGCTCAAAGAATGTTTAATACAATCGTTTCTGTATAAATCCATGCTGGAGCGGTGATATATATGGCTGAATGTGCTGGTAGATTTGATCCGATACATTTATTTTCTTCAAAAACCTTTGCACACAGTGGCAGTAAAGCAATCGACCGGTAGTTGGCCGGATCTCTTCTAGAGCCCATTTTACAAAGTTAGCACAATATTAGCTTCTGCCCACTGTTTTGGGAAAGTTCCTTTACTCAAAGACATGCGAACAAAAATTGCATAAGGGGACGGCCAGCTCATTAGCACATTCGCGGAGAATGTGAGCACTCAGGCCATTGGGTCCGCAGGCCTTACTCACAACTAAATCACGCAGCAACTGGCGCACAATGTCCTCAGATACATACACATCTGTCAGAGTCTCATCAGTACTAAATGGTACATCCGGAATAAGAGAAACAGCTGAATCAGATAACTTTGACGCGAAAGTATGATTCAGTAGGTTCGTTTTGCCAACATCATCAGTCATCTCTACACCACCGCTCAGTAAAACCGCCATTCCCTTCTAACCGCCATTCCCTTAAAACCGCCATTCCCCTAAAACCGCCATTCCCTTATTCGTCTGTTTAAAACATTTTAAGAAGGACCAGAATCGCTTGGGATTAGAGGCAAAGTCACCAATAACACCGTTCAGATATTTAGTGTAACTCTGGCTCGATAGTCGTTTGAACATCTATATAGTATGCACAAAGTCGGCTCTAATGCGCTCATCATTTGGTTGACGCTTCATAAGCTCATATGATGCTTGTTTGGATTTTATCACTCTTCTAACATCCAAACCATGGTGGGGAACTTTTGTTTTAATAACAGCAGGCACGTGGTCACACAGCACCGCATCGACTAAAGCATAAAGCAGCGACACCGCCTCATCAAAGTCGACGTCGTCTAACAAGTCTCAAGGCGATGCACTGAAAGCTAGACGCAGACCGTCGAAGTCAGCTCGGCGACAGCTAAAGGCCGAGGACATATAATATACAGCAAGATATATAATAAGATACACTTACGTTTACTCACATAAGAGACACTTCTCCTCCCCCAGCAGCTGTACCGGCTGGTGGGGACCGGGACGGCGGCGGCGGGTAGGCGGCCGCCTGCGCTGACGGCGGCCGGCTGCGAGCTGCCGTGGACCGATAAATGAGGTGTATCGGCGGCAGCGACAAAGCCGTTGAATGGCGAGTAGTGTGAATGTGATTGAATGTGAGTGTTTCATGCCAGTCTTATTTTCAAGTGAATCTGACAAGTCCGCTGTATCCAAATATGAAATTTTCTGAATATGAAAAAAGAGATCGAAAAAAAATAAGATAGGTACATGACCATTGACCATACATACATACATGATACATACATGATGCATAGTGAACTGGATAGCCCCAATATTTCTGTATAGCCCCAGTATTTCTATTATAAGCCCAATATTTATAGGTAGCCCCAATAATGGGTGTCCACTATGAATCCGGACGCAGTGTGACGTTTCCTACCATCGATGCCAATTATCATTATGTGAAGTGTTGTACCTTACCAGAAAGCGTGTTAAAAATGATATGTTTATATACTGTCAAAATATTATTATTTCGACTCTAACGAAAGCCACAGCCAAAATGGCAGCCTTTGACAGAAAGAAAGTCCGCGCACTCATCCAAATTTTGTCACGATTTTTTTTGTACACGATAAAAGATCACTTTTATGGGTAATCGCATGGATATTTAAGTGTCCAGAACCACATACTGGAGCTCACAGATGTGTGAAGTTGCACGTTTCACGCTGGTGAGGGGAGGAATCGCCAGAAGATGACCGATTATAGAAGAAAAACCCTCGTCAAAGCCGCATAGCCCCAATCCATATTGTCGAATGGTATTCTGACCAAATTATTCAGAATAAATTATTTATTCGCCTCAAGATGTTATCAGATTATTAATTACACACATGAAGCGGGAAGAGCCCCATGAGTCAACTACAAATAAAAACCAGCTAATAATAGCGATTGAGAAGGCTGGCTGGAAATGTCTCGTGACCGGGTGCGGAAGCCGATGTTGTCATGGACGACGATACGGATTTCATGTTCTCAGGTGATAGCATGCCGGCCGACCTATAATTTTAAGCCAGTTCTGATGGAGAATCCATGAAGACATCAGGTACAGTGATCAGAGTAAGTTCCAAAGGAAAGTGATGGTCTGGCTGACCATATCACCCCGGAACATCGCGTGCTCAGTCATTTGCAAGAGTATGGCGACGATACACGTTTAATTGTTATGTACGCATTGGATTCAGAAGGCATTGATGCCGTTTCTGGAGGACAACTTCCCAAACACTGACTATGTGTTCTGGTGCGACCTCACCAGTTCGCCTCATGCAAAGGGAACGCTCGCGCTACTCCAGAACTGGAGAAGTGGAGAGGCCCTTTTTAAAAAAGACGAGCACCCTTTCTTACTCTTCTCAGTTTCGTTCCATTGAGGAGAAGGGGAGAGTTTTGAAGTAGAACATGTACGAAGGAGACTGGATAGCTACCAAAGCGGCACAACTGATCGCCATAATCCGAAGGGTTTTGAAATACATGGACTCGCAAGTTGCGCGGACTATGATTATGAGCGTCCCCGCGCAGGTGGTGCGCGAGGTGGGCACGTACCTATAAAGGTTTGGCTGCATTCCACTGATGTATCACGAAAATACCAAACATGAGCTTTGCAAAGATGTCTTACCTGCTCTTATGATGTAACTGATATTCGACATACATGTAATTTAGTCGCGTCCTGATTCATAGTGGACACCCGTTATATTACCAACCTTTTATAAGGAGATCATGCTGATTTATCTTAAAATCCAGAAACTACATATGAACCTCAACATGACGGCTGAAAATAATAAAGGTCATTATACCCATTAAATAATAAAGGTCATTAAAGGTCATTATTAAAGGTCATCATTATAATATACGGCCCTGATTATACCTATTACGCGGAGTATCGATTGCGAAAAAATACAAGTACAGAAGCTATCGAATAAGGACAGCGGCATACTAAGTAATAACTTAACTTATTAACCTATCATATTAAAAGGAAGGCAACAGATGTGATCGAGTGGTAGATAGGTACATACCTAATTGTGGGTGATGAAAGCCGATTCTTGTTTTTCGTCTACCAATGTTTTCCTTGATACGTGATTTTTGCGCAGTAACGTTATTCCACAGCGCTGGCGAGACTTGTGTTTGGACGCCTTCGGTACCGTCTCCAAGGGAGGCCATGTATCACCGCTGAACTAATACCAGACCTCGGTTTCTACTGGCTAGCGAGCAGTGTCGTTTTCGCCGGCAAATATTTCCGCCGCTGCTTAGTTTGCTCCCCTCCAGCCTCAAACTACCATATCCATTACACTAAAACGCATGTCCACCAAACAAAGAGAAGGTGTTTCCTCCCCACCGCTCGATTCGTCGCGCTAATTTTACGCCCCACCAAAAACTGCCGCAGCGCGCCAGCGGACGGCCCCCCGACCAATATGGCGCCGCTCTCCCGAGCTAATAAAGTGGCGCAGCCCGTTCTGATGAACATTTAATAAGTTGATATTAAATCTGGCGGAAATGTCAGCTTTCCGCACGAAACAGAGCTCGCAGAGAGCCGGCCGTGGCAGGAGGGGAGCCTCTCCGCCTATCCGCCTCTCCGTCACTCCCCTCCGAGCACCGCTGGTGATCGGTGATCTCCGATCCACGGTGATCCCGGATCACCGGACCAGCAGCGCCCGCGGCCGCGGATCCGAGCAGCCGGGACCCGCAGCCTGCGGCATCAGAGAGCCTGCGGCGGTGGCGCGGCGCGTAGGCCGGCCCGCGGCGCCTCCCATGGGGCCGCCCATGGTGTACGGCAGGATCCAGGCGTACCCGGCCGACTGCGGACAGCTGTGGGACCTCACCAACACCGAGTACGGCCTCTACGGTGGCTACGGCTGGGAGCAGCCCGACCTGATCGGCCTGCACGACCTGTGGAGCACCCAGCCGCGCCTGGCCGCCTCCTGCATGATCCAGCACAGGTGCGTGGTGGGAGGGGGAATGGTTCTGACCATGATCCAGCACAGGTGCGTGGTGAAAGGGGAAGTGGTTCGGACCATGATCCAGCACAGGTGCGTGGTGGAAGGGGAAGTGGTTCGGACCATGATCCAGCACAGGCGCATGGCAGGAAAGGATGTGCTTCGGCCCGCTTTGGCCCATGGTCTAAGAGGATTGCGCTAACAGAGATTCCTTCTTGCAGATCCAGTATAATCGTACATGTGTCCTAAATATAAAGATGCTTTCATCATTAATTATTGTGAGATTTGCCTGAAATAGTGGTCGTTTGACTCCGTGCTTGCCGTAGTGACTGAAGCAACAGCGCTACTGAAGCAACGCAATACAACGTAGGTCGAGCCTTGAAATGCCGTGGTACCTGTTGATCCAGCCAGTTTATCGTTAACTTGTCTTCATGACGGAGCGACTTATTGGACTATTTTGTACTGTATCAATTAGTTAAAAGCAAAAAACACCGAAAGAATAGGCGCCACGGGGCACAGGTCGGGTCTCACGGCCTGGCTGCCAACGTTCGGAAAAACCGATAACAATTAGCTCACTCAGGCACCTCCATTTTATAATATAACTGCTAATCGGAAAATAGCTCTCACACTTCTGACAACTATGATAGTTTCGTTTTTAATGGCAAAAAGCATTTGGCCCCGTCAGTGCCGTTCATCAGCCTGAAGCAGCTGTTAAGTGCTGTGCGGCAATTGCAAGGATCGGTAAATGAAGTTAAATACCTATGTTCGCATTCATAAAATGTAGGTATGATTCCACTGGAAGAGAATGGTTCACCTTTCAGAAAGTTGCCAAATCTACGCCCGTTGTGGTACAAAATGTGGAGGAAAGGATGCTGGAAACGATCGCGATATTCATTTTTCTTGAACATGTCAAGTAACTTAACAATCAGGTTTGTATTTGTTGTCATTTGACCTGGCCTAGTGACCTGAACAGTGACCTGGGAGGATTGTCGTTCAAGAATTGTAACGGTTGGTCCAGATAAAAACTGACCCAGCACTTTGAAAATAACAATGTATATACTTGTCTGATAATGTTGTATGATATCTCATACGAATGCCAATACAATGACAAAACATCATTACAGCATTCCATTTAGCTCCAGTGTGTGCCAGTGACTCGTTAACTGTCTTCCAAAAGGTTTCCCAAGTGAGCGCACTTGCGCTAAGGACGAACGGTAGCCGGACGTGCATAAAGTTATCGATGGTTCAGTTGACTATAGCAAGGATGATCTGCTTCAGCTCCTCTTTGATGGCGTTCTTGAGCCACTCGATAGCGCCGGCTTACCCTTATACACCCTGGTCTTCAAATGGCCCTAGAACCAGGGGCGACAGGACGGGTGAATGGGGCGCCGACGGCACCCCCGTTTTGAGGCTGATGTGCTTGCCAGGGAAGCGATTTTTTAACCATAAATCTTACCACCATAAACTTGACAAGGCGCCAGCTAAGAGCTTTATGTGCAAAAAATAAGGCTGGAAATTCACTTCTCTGGAAGGCACATCAGCCTCACCCGACCTACCGCTCCTGGACTTCATGCTCTGGTGCCACTTGAAGCCCAGAGTGTAAAAGGGTAGGCTGGCACTATCATGAAGCCCTAGAACGCCATCAAAGAGGAGCTGGAGCAGATCATTCTCGCTATAGTTGACAGAACCATCGGGAACCATCAGAACATTTCAGTACGTCTGGCTATACCGCTCGTCCTTGAGCGGAAGGGCGTTCCCTTGGGACACCTTTTGGGAGACAGTGTACGAGCCACTGGCACACATCCCAGCTGAATTTAATGATGTAATATGTTTTCCATTTCACTGACATTCGTATGAGGTACCTACCATATACGATTATATGACATATTTATAAAAAAAAAAAAATTCTGGGTTAACTTTTATCTGGACCACCCTCTAAACAATTTAGATATGTAGGTAGGTATTTGATGTTGAAACAGCTGTATAAAAATGACGCCGAACAGCTCCACCCGTTCGATTTGACAGGTGACGGCTGACAGCGTTAGCAGCAAGACTCGCAAGCCATGACGAGAATACTATTCAGTCCCGTTACATTCGCAATTATTACCTTGCATCGGGGGTATAGCTCAGTGGTAGAGCATTCGACTGCAGATCGAGAGGTCCCTGGTTCAACTCCGGGTGCCCCCTGTCGGTGAAGTGTTTTCTCCGCTGCTTTTGCGGAATTTTTGGGAAAAAATAAAGGCGACATGCTTCAAATTTTAATCTGGTACTTTTATTATCATGAGCAGAGGGATTCTTTCGGCCAAATTTACGATCTTTTGAAAGCGTAGCTGTGCAGAGTTATTGTGTATTGTCCATCTTATTATAAGATCTTGTATGTGGTATTGCCAAGGGTGTTGGGCGGTCCTGGGATCTCTAGGACTGATGTCTGGTTCAACGGCCCCTTTGTGGGTCTCGTTCCAATCTAGCTCATTGAAAACAAAATGTATTAAAAGGCCTCTCTCACAAAGTAAAGTGGCCAAAATCCGTATATTCTTTTAATATCCAGGATTTTTAGGTAGGGGACAGCATACTGGTATGGCGTTATGCTCTCCCTCTCCGAAGGTATGAATTATGACTACGCCCTCAAATCAACCTAATGCCAGGTCCACGTTTGTTCACACGTTTACTTCCACACATTTATCCATCTCAGATTCTGCCGTCTACTGGGGATCGGCGGCGGCCGGTACCTCGACAGTCGACGGCAATCGCGCTGAGTCGTTTTCAGCGCCGTCCAAGACACGACGGTGCTGTCAGTTCCTTATTGGAATTCGTAGGTTCCTTTATTCTGTATGTGTTTTGTAACTCTGGCTTCTGTGCAGACTTTGCAGGATAAGATGATTTGAAATAGGATTATATCATCAATTCAAACCTAGCTTCTTTTTTGAAACGTGCATTTTCCGTAAGTCCTCGCAATCGGTGGTATATGCTTCATCGCCGATGTCGCCAGGCAACGTGAATGTGACGCCACATCCGACGTACTAGCAGAACAAATGTAGAATGGCGCATTAGGGAAACGTAACCCTGACAAAATACGTACTTATGTAAGACTAAGACAAACGCGATGAAATTCTGTGAAAACGCTGCGCAATATATGCCACGAATATCGGAGCGTATAACATTCCAGCTGGACTGAATCAGCGAATCACCTCCCGTCCTCCACGGGGTTTGTGTTATATATTGCACCCGAGTTTCATTGTTGTCAGAAAGTATGTTTAAGATATTAAGAGTGTCACTTTTCATGTTTTGCAAATAAACAGACACTGTAAACAAATAAACAAACACCGGACTGGAGTCGGAGTCGGTAAGATTTTAACGGCTCCGACTCCGACTCAGACTCCGGCCAAAACTAACAACTCCGATCGACTCTGAGCCCGTTTCCGACTCTGACTTCGACTCCGACTCCGCGTCCCTGCTTATTTTATTTCAGTAGAGGAAATGCACCATCAAATTTTCCAATGACGATTCAGATCAGACAACCCATTATACATGGGTAGGAAGTGTCTAAATGGCTGACGTGTAAAGGTGAGCAGCTGAAAATATTACCCGTCCATCTGCAAACAAAAATGTCACTGGACGTGACTTCGAAGCGATAAAAAAGTAAAATTAACTTCATAAGTCACAGTTTTGATAGCCAAATTGTTAGACTTAGTTGTATTGGAGAAGAAGTCCCGATTCTAAGTTCTTCAAGTTCATTCAATATTCATACAAAAGGTACGGACGATGAATCCATCGCACAGGGGGCACCCGGATTTGAACCGGGGGCCTCTCGATCTGCAGTCGAATGCTCTACCACTGAGCTATACCCCCGATAAAATAGGTCGAACGCAAATGTAACGCGACTATATTTCCCGTTAGTCATTCCACGATCGATACGACAGCTGTCAGGCCGAGTCGAACAGGTGGCAGAGCGACGCTTTCACCTGTGCCATACATACGCTCCGTCGGCGTCTGACTTGACAGCGGAGCTCGATCCACCTGCAAATAATTTATATCTCAGATCCCAAGACATCCATTGGATTGATTAGGTCAATGGATCTTACGACAGAAAACGATACTTGTGTTTAATGCTGGATGCTGCATACGAGTGTATTAATTCATCGATGAAGTTTCTGAACAGGTCTCGGCGAAAGAGAATCTTCGAAGGGAATATATGAGCACATACAACCTTCTAACCAATAACTGTGGATTCCGAATGCACACCTCTGACCGACGAGCATGTCATTGTCAGCAAGTTCTGTCTCTTGTTTCGGCGCCACCTTCCTCGTCCCGGGGGGGAGGGGGTTCGACACCCCTTCCCTTCTAACTCAGCCCCAATGGCACGTAGACTTAAACCAAAGACACCGTTGGAAAGCTCCCTGAAGTCGTCTTGAAACTATCTAAAAACGCTCAGGTAAAAACTTGAGGTCACTAGAGGTTATCAAAGGTCAAAGTTCTCAGTTGTATGACATCGGTCCAGCAGTGCCCATATAACTTGGAAACCATGCTACTTGCTAACTAGAAACAAATATAAAGAAGCAAATCGATAACTATTAAAATTTGTATGCTCCACCGTATCCTCAAATTTGACATCAGGTCAATAGTTTAAGCCCCACATGTCACAAAAATTAAAAACTAGTTTTTTTGCAAACGTTTATTCCGCCAATAACTTTTTAACCAATGAAGCAGGTGTAATAAGTTTTACGGATTCGTGTTTGTCTCGTTAAGACGCTTTGAATGATATGCATTTAGACTTTGTAAGGTCAACTTAAACTTTTGACCTTAGGTCAGGGTCAAGTGGTTACCCAAGTAGATCATGCTGCATATTGGGTGACGCGTCTTGAAAAGACTAACACATTGGTGCCAATTTAGTTTCTCTATCTTCATTGTGTCAATAGTTATTGACGCAAAAGTGATAGTGACCTCGCATGACCTGAAATGATCCCGTATAGGCTACAAAAGTAAATTTTCGCTCGGATCGTCAAACAAATTTAAGATGACACCATCTAGGAATAATTGGACTGATATCTTCCATATCCCTGAAAAAGGGAGCATTTTGAAATTTCCCTAATGGCTTATAATGCGGAGGTCACGAAATTGACCCGACCTTAGGGTACTGTTATCAAACTTCCGAGATACTTTGCATAGTTGTGCATGTCTTGGTGACACCCTGTAAGTATGAAACTGATCAATAAAAAGACTCTGGCTTTGGCACGACCACAAAGTTCCGGGAGTTGAGGTCACGTGACCTGGCCTGATGACCTAACCTGAGATGACCCGAGACCATTTTTTCCAAAGTGTGCGGAATTGATGCCCTAATAGTTTTGCCAAAAACTGCGGCACTAAGCGCCGCTGTTTTTTCGCTATCTGTGAAAACCCTGAGGGGGTGTCTAGCCCCCTCCCCCGGGACGGCGCGGGTAAATGTAATCAGTGCACACTGCACATGCCTGTCATTGTATAATGTATACCCACGTCAGTTGCGAGACTACCTTGTAATGTCGTGACACACCAACCTGCTTTTGAAAGGGACTTTTTATTTTGCAACCGACATTTGAGTTAAGAACAGCTGCTGTCTTACCAATCCTTGCTTCCTCCGAATAATCGCATTATCGACCGAACCGGTTACCGTTCACAACATAACCTGTTCTGTTCCAACAACAGTATATATACACGGTGTAGTGTACAATAGCAATGTGAGACCAGGTGAGACCGAGCTTATCTCCACCTGGTCCCGTGGTGTAATGGTTAGCACTCAGGACTTTGAATCCTGCGATCCGAGTTCAAATCTCGGCGGGACCTGCTTTGCTGTTTATTTGTATGAAGAAATAAATATGCATATATAA
>JARBER010000003.1:43535-53904 GCA_030265075.1 Balanus glandula | reverse complement strand
AATAATTCAAGCAGTAGCTTCTTTACGTAAGAACAATATATTTGACATTACAATGTCAGTAGACCCACTCCCTTTAACATTAGGTTTGAGTTGAGATAGCCGTTTTACGTGCTGGGCTCTGAAAATAAGTATCATTCAAAATCAGTCAAAACAATCACAATGGTCTAGTACAAAAGATATTGGGGTTTAACTTTTACATCTGTCAAGAATAAGCCCTTAGTGTATTAGTATTAGGGCTTAGTTATTGATGACGTCAACACTGTTTCACAAATGCTGCTGATAGCACGGTTTTTATGATGATAGTCGAATTGTTTTAAAGTAAAACCTTGACAATCATAGCGTGCATCGTTTCTAGATAGGCGGCGGCGTGTTAAAAGCCATTGCAATGGCTTGTGTTTTATGCGTCAGAATTGTCTACACTAATTCACTGCCATAATTTGGCAGCATTGTAATCCAGCATGACGTAGTCAGTACCAATATTAAAACTCGTCTTTTCATGAAATTGAGGACTGTTAGTGAAAAATAAATGCCAGATTCGTGTTCAGCATCACTTACTCCATATTTTGACACTTATTTAGGATACATTTGACAACTTTGAGAAAGGTGGGATGGTCCCTTTAAATTGGATGTCAATACGTCACTCGTGGTCAGCTGAACATGATTTTGAACTTTTTTGCCAACAAATTGCTTATCTTAGAATATACTTAAATATCAGTGCTGCCAAATTACATGGCCGACAAAACATCAACCAATATTCGTGAGCAAAGTGCACCGCAATTCAAACTCCGAAATGGTTTGTGTCGTCACCGTCTCGCCGCCCAATATTAACACGTATTGGCTTTATTATTTATAGTTATCAAAACTAAACTTGAATATCGTTTGTTTTAGACCATTGTGGTGGTAACTGATGCTATTCTTAATTTCAAGGCTTAACCATCAATATGACTATCTCAACTCAAATATCATATTAAGGTGTCCCATTAAGGAAAGCTAGCGGCCATACATAATGGTCCCTCTTTCCAACAAGGAAGTCAATTGTTCAAAACTAAGGTAATGACAAGTAAAAGTCAATATGTTACACAGGACATTCAAGGCCTATTTGCCAATGTAGTTGCTCTTTGCATTCTAGAGCAGGGCACTAAAACTGATTACTTCCATCTTTACTGTTAGGGAGCTGGCCCTAACACTAGAAAATATAAGATTGTAATTGGTGGTGCTGTTGGTGGCAATTGGTGTGGAAGTAGACTGTGGATCTACACCAATTACAACTTAATGCTAGAGTTGAAAGTTGGCTTGATTCTCTCAGAATGCTATCTCTGGAACTGCTCCTCACATCATCATGAAATTTGGCACACATATTGCTGCATCTTGTTTGCATCTTCTGCTAAAGTTGTATGTTATGGTCATGCCAGGCTAGGTCATATTTCATTCAGGACCTTGGAACATTTTACCAACTTGAGTTGGAAACGACATGCAGTGATTTGTTACCTTGACATCAAACACCAGGTGGTTTAAAGTCCTCTGTCATTAAGTCATGTCCTTCCTCCAAGGTGTCAGTGACGTGCATGTCGTTCAAATCGTGAATTTAAAGATATTGTATTATACTCGAGCTAGCATCATTATTCATGAATGAACATACACTTACAGCAAATTAATGTTGGATTTGAAGCCAGCATCACAATCCCATCTCAGATTATTGGATGTCAGTAGGTCATGAGTGGAAAGCAGGGACAAAGTTCAGACATTTTATTCAACCAGTCATACGTTTGATCTGAACCTCTCCTATGTATGCACTGATTTCATGTTTTCTTTTGATTTAGCCAAACTGGGTACACTTATCGGCTGTCATTCCTTATAATCATTGCTGCCGCAGGCCAGGTTATAACCATGATCAGCCGTTGCTTCTGTTAGTAAGACGTGTGGGTGACACTGTTTTCTCATTCTCAGACACATCCGCCAGCGCCAGCCATGGAGGCCCAGGCAGATAACATGTCCGATATTCAAAACTATCTGGATACTTTCCAAAAGGAGATCCAGACCAATCAACATGACCCAGGTACGTGTAAGTACATTTCGTAGTTCAAATACTGTGATGTGCTGCTCACAATATACCCGAGTGCCGCACACGGACGCTGTGCGATGTGCTGCGGTGCGACGGTCCGATCGTCAGCCGGGTAGAAACGTCACGGAAAATGGGCACTGGGTGGAGGATATTACGTCACACGGCTGCGGTCGGCTGTGATTCTGGCGGTTCAAAAATTCAACCGCAGCAACCGCAGATGAAAAAGTCATATGAATCGGCGCGGTGGTAAAACGGTGCATGTTACCGGCTTGCAACGGCAAAATGCAAACTGCTGAAAGGGACAACTGACACACATTTGCACGGCGTGGCCGGTTTCAAATCACCCTTTTCGACTTTTTTGACCAGATACGAACAAATCAATGTAATTTGTAATTGTAATTTGGATGCAAAATTGAAAGAGAAAACAGTATTTATGCTTACATTTATCATATTCCAAATTTGTATATTTCTGACAGTGCAAAATCACTGTTTTATATCTGTTTTCTACACTTAGGCCATTTATGAGACCCCGAAGCTGACAAGTTGACTTAAATATGGTCCGACTTGAATAGGCTCCCGCATCCACTTAACACAGCTGCGTGAAGACTGTGTTTCAGCCTTAAGTTAAACTATTTTTTTTATTCATATTAGCCGCTTTCACGACGTTTTTTTTGTTTGCGGTGTGAGGACAATTTTTTACGGTTTTGATATTTTGTTGAATATGCATCAGGATTCACTTTTGCATGCAATGCTTTGCTAGAAATATTTTTATGAGAACATTTGTAGCAAAAATTTGCCAGACATTGTCTTCTACCCTGGTTGGTGAGATTGGTTCTGTGAATGCCTATTGCCTACGTATTTCAGCATATTTGTACTCTGTGTGATTGTTGTATTGAGCATGTATCATGTGACTGTCACACGTCTGTGTCGCCCGCAGCGGCCGGAGAAGTGGGCCAGGTGTACATGGACCAGAATGGTCAGTACTTCATCCGTCAGGCCCCGGAGGAGCAGCAGCTCACCAGCTCGGGCAGGCCCAAGGTAAGAGCTGGACGTCAGTCAGGCGCATCACCTGTGACGGCATCTTTGGCATCTTGTTGACTACAAAAACTTTGAGAAAGTTTTTGCTAACTATCAGTCAGCATCAGTCTCATTCTATGTTTGAATAATTGTTCAATACTAGTTTTATGATTATTTTCAATAACAATTTAAAGTTTTGTTCAATACTATTTGCAATGTGTGCTAACTGTTCTGCTCTTTGCTAATGCTTGCCCTGAACTTTTTTCCTGATGCCATGCCCCATGTTATCGGCTCGCCAACCACATTAAAGACGTACATTGCGACCATCTGTATAAGACAGTCTGTGAATCTGTTCCTGTGGTATGACGTGGGCCTGCGAGCGGCAGTGGCCAGTGGCCATACAGCAGCTCGGACAGCGGCGTGACTCTGGCTCCCCTGTGTGCTGCGGCAGCGGTCGGTGACCACGCGGTCGGCGGCGGCCACGGTGGTGTCGGGCGGCGCCGGCGACGCCGGCCAGACGGTGCAGCTGGCGGCCGCCGGCCAGACGGTCACCACCGGGCCGGGCGGCAACTTCCAGACGGTCACCATCGTGCCCTCGGACGGCAACTCGGACGAAGTCAGCTACGTGCTCATTGTCCAGGTCGGTTCGACGCCGGCGTGGCGACCAGTGCGTGCAGGCAGCGACGCGGCTATGCGGAGGTCTGATTAGGTGGATGGTGAATACAGTCGCGACTCGGCGGCGGCGTCTGCTGCGCCGCTGCTGTGCTCATTGTGGGTCAGGGGGGGGGGGGGGGGGTATGGCGTGTGGCTGAAAAGGAGTGGCTCAGCATGTTTCTGGAATGGGGAACGGAGACGCGTCATCCCTCATCAGCAGCCGCCTCCGTCGCGTCGGTCACTGTTGATTGCCGTGTGTTTTGATGTGGGTGTTGCGGGGGGGCGTGTCACCTGTCAGTCCCCTCCCTGTGACGGGTGTGTGTGCGGCTCGGCGGCGGATCTCCGACGCCGCGCTCCCCGCTGACCTCTGACCTCTGACCTCTGACCTCTGACACAGCCCGACTCGGAGGAGGGCCAGAAGGAGGAGGCCGAGGAGGACAACATCGGCGTCTACGACTTCGATGAGGGCGACGAGGGCGAACGCGCCGAGGTCAGTCTGAGAGACAAACTCGTGGGCTGTCGTACCCTCGGCTGTCTGACTGTGACCAGAGTTCGCAGACTGGCCTTTGCCTGGCTCTCTGGTTTTAGATGCAGATATGTGCTGGGACTGGGCTTCTGATAATGCGAATACCTCCATAGACGGTATTACTTAATGACAAAACGCGACATTGAATTATCTTTGTTAATGAGACTTGAGTACATCGAAACAGTCTTATTAGTTATCCCGTGGTTTAAAGATAGTTGGGATTATTATTTGGTCCGACTTTTGCTGTCGATGTCGGTAGTGGGTTGTAGTTCGTCTCTGGCTCAGTCGCCAACCCACGGAGCCGTTTCTGCTTCTTCATGACTAGCGTCTGTATACTGTCTGTATACCTCACCCATGCTGTTGGCCATCTCAGGAGGATTCTGGTGACGAGGACGACAAGAGGAAGCTGACTCGCATCCTCACCCGCAAGTCTTCACAGACGGTGTCCCAGGCGCACATGTGTAGCTACTGCAACTACACGAGCCCCAAGAGGTACGGGTAGCGATTCAGTCAGGGTCAGAACTTCCACTGTTTGCACTCAGACTCATGGGTTTGTGAAATGCAGGACCAAGTTGGTCAGTGGTGGTATGTGCCTGTTCATTGCGGGATTTCTTATGCCTTCAGTGGCCAGTGGCCATGGCCAAGCTGACCGATGCCTGATGCTGATCTGATGACTTGCCGAGTGTTTTGACTTTGTATAAAACCACAATGTATCGCCGTCCAACTACCCTTGCGATGCGAACTCGCACCGCACTACTGCTGCGATACATAGCCGGTCATCGGTCCGTGCCGCCCTCTGAGCTCTGATCTGGCCGGCGGCCGGTTGCCCCCACTGCCGGCCTGCTGCAGCTCCGTCCCCTGACCCCGCCGTCACTCCGCCGCAGGTATCTGCTGTCGCGCCACATGAAGTCCCACTCTGAGGAGCGGCCGCACAAGTGCTCCGTGTGCGAGCGCGGCTTCAAAACGCTGGCCTCGCTGCAGAACCACGTCAACACGCACACGGGCACCAAGCCGCACTGCTGCAAGTTCTGCGAGGCCAACTTCACCACGTCGGGCGAGCTGGTGCGCCACGTGCGCTACATCCACACCAAGGAGAAGCCGCACACGTGCACCGAGTGCGAGTACTCGAGCGTCGAGCTGAGCAAGCTGCGGCGCCACATGCGCTCGCACACGGGCGAGCGACCGTACCAGTGCCCGCACTGCACTTACGCCTCGCCCGACACGTTCAAGCTGAAGCGCCACCTGCGCATCCACACGGGCGAGAAGCCGTACGAGTGCGAGATCTGCGGCTCGCGCTTCACGCAGAGCAACTCGCTGAAGGCGCACAGGCAGATCCACTCGGGCGACAAGCCGCTGTACCACTGCGAGCTGTGCCCGACCACGTGCGGACGCAAGACGGACCTGCGCATCCACGTGCAGAAACTGCATACCTCCGACCGACCCATCAAGTGCAAACGCTGTGGCAAGAGCTTCCCCGACCGATACTCGTTCAAGGTATGACATCCGCAGACCGCTGGTCAGCTCGGCTTATTAGCTGTTTTTAAGGGGCGAAGGGGGTATTGTGTGGGGACAGTCATCATGATTCAGACGTTGAAGTCTAACAGATTGCAATGCTCTTCTGGTAGCTTGAGCTTTTCTTTGGTGACATGTCGGTAATTGGTCACCGTGTGCAGGCTGTTTTGATTGGTTTGAGCCCGGCCTGCAGTCAGTTGCCGTCAGTGTGTCCGAATGTGGCCGCTGGTGTGACGTCCACTCTCTGTGTTGCAGCTGCACAGCAAAACGCACGAGGGCGAGAAGTGTTTCCGCTGCGACCTGTGTCCGTACACGTCCATCTCGCAGCGCCACCTCGAGTCGCACATGCTGATCCACACCGACCAGAAGCCGTACGTGTGCCAGCACTGCGACCAGTCGTTCCGCCAGAAGCAGCTGCTGAAGCGGCACGTCAACCTCTACCACAACCCCAACTACATCCCGCCGCAGCCGCGAGAGAAGACGCACGAGTGTCCTGAGTGCGGCCGCCAGTTCCGCCACAAGGGCAACCTGATCCGCCATCTGGCCATCCACGACCCGGAGGCGAGCGCTGCCGAGAAACAGCTGGCTCTCAAACTCGGCCGCGAAACGCGCGTCTCGGTAAGGACAGACACGACAGATAGACGGATGTGTTTTGAGAGGCGCTCGGCGGTGTTGTGATTGAGCTTGTTTTGTTTTCGTTTGTTGAGCTTAGCTGCGCGTCGTATAATTGGTAGCTGAGTTGCTGATGGTAAGTTGTCAAGTACTCATACATGATGCGCAATTACGGAGTGCATGCCATTTGGTAGCTCGAACCTCACTTCTTTTTACTTCCTCCATAAATGTCATCGATTTTCAGACTTCTAGCGGACATGTTGACTAAAAGGAGGGAATCATAAGCGCCATTGTCCGGCCACATGGTCTCGTGTCAGCCGTGGTAGCCGGCGTGCCGTCTTTACCGCGGCGTGTCTGCCGTGTCCGTCAGATGATGAACGACATGCAGTACGAGGACGAGGACATGATGGAGGACGAGATGGAGGGCGAGCCGGCCGAGCAGAAGATGGTGGCGGTGCAGGGCCAGGACGGCCAGCAGTACGTCGTGCTCGAGGTCATCCAGCTGCAGGTAGGCTGACTGGGCCGCCGGAGCCGCCCGGGGCTGAGCCGGCCCCCCGCTAAACACGGCACATGCCTATCAGGGTGTTGATGGCTCAGTTTACAGACCGTGACCGCCGGCGGCAGAGGCTGTGTGCTGACTGGGCGGCCACCGCACGGCGCGGTACAGATCAAGAGTAGGGTGCGTCCTGGCACCTCGGTAACATTTTCCGTTTCGTCTTTCTATCCTATATGATAGTTATCACTACTTGGAATCTGCAACTCCTTTGGAGTTTATATTCCTTGACGGTACAATGCATTGTGGATGCAAATGGATAGCTTTAAGTCGACTTGCTCTAAAACACAAACATAACTTGCTGTGTTGGTGCAGTGCGGTTTTGGTGACGGGGTGTATGTCACATTGTAGACTGTACCCTGCAGGCTTACACTGATACAGTGTACGCCTCTCAGATCAGTTGCGATATTATATTCCCTGCACCCTTTTCGCCGATGATCTGAGAAAGCACATGACGGACCATGTATCTGTAAAATGGTCAGCCAGTTCTCGCTCTGTTCAGCGTCATTTAACAAAGCTGGCCATGTGGTCGGCCTGCGTGGCCGGGTGTCGCCTCTGACCCGCCTCTGCTGGTGTGCCGCCCTGCGCCGGGTCTCGCCTCTGACCCGCCTCTCCTGTTGTGCCGCCCTGCGCCGGGTCTCGCCTCTGACCCGCGTTTCCCGGTGTGCCGCTCAGGACGCCAACGGCGAGGAGCAGACGGTGGCGGTGGTGCCGGACTCGGCGCTGACGCAGGCGGCCGTCGGCGGCGGCGAGAGCAGCGCCATAGACATGCAGCTGTCGGCCGGCGCGGCCAGCTCGATCGACGCCGGCCAGCTGGCCACCGACGTCAGCCTGGCGGACGGTCTGCCGGCCGACCTGCTGCCGGCCGCCGCCGCCGACGGGGCGCCGTCCGGGGCCGACCTGGAGGCCGACCAGCCGCGCCGACCCACCACGCCCGGCGGACGCCGGCGCGTCGACAACCAGGCCGTCCAGAAGAGCAAGCAGGACATGCAGAACTGCTTCGGCTTTGATGTGAGTGGCGGGGGAGGGGGGGGGAGGGGGGAGCTCGCGGGCGAGGGGAGGTGCATCTCCGCTGAGCGAGCGCATGGTGCCCGGTTGACAGCAACTGTGGCGCATCTGTTGCGAAACTTTGTATGCATTTGTGTGGTGGCATTCGTTGTTGGCTAATGGTGAAGAGACTGTGAAGGCGGCTGTACACTAGGGTCATTTCGCGCGCGATATACCCGATGTCGCCGCGACATTCCGCAACCAGCCGGGGCGGAACCAGCTGTTTCGGGGTGGCCGTTCCGCGCAGGTGTCCTGGCTTCTGCGGCCGGCCGCGGAATGTCGCGGCGATATCGCGGAAATCGCGCACTGAATGGCCATAGTTTGCGGCTGCCTTGAGGTTGGAGGCCTTTAACATTTCAATTTGAATATATTCTATTCTATCCCTAATTTAATTTATTTGAATTGAAAAAGTACCTAAAAAATCCCGACAACCATCTCAATACGCGAAACTTTAAGGAAACTGCTAACAGCCGCTTTGGTGTGATGCTTTTGGCCTTATAGTTGAAATGGCTGACGTCTGGACCTAACTGCCACATCGCCACCCAAACTACTGCCGTCATACACAGACACATGCTCGCTGGCCGCTTGCTTCTGAGCGCACCATTGACGCCGTCTCTTCTTTCAGGACGACGATGATGTGGATATGCTGGAGAAGAAGGACATATTCTAAGTCGCCGCCGTCTCAGAGAGTACGGCTGCGGTGTCCCGTAAGTGGCCGCATTGGCCGTGTGCTTCACGACATCTGTCTGGGGTTTTAGCACCTGAAGATATGAAGAGTGAGCTGCATTCCACTTGTCATTTTGTGTTGAGGTGGTGCGGAGCCCCCGGTGACATTGAACAGTCGGTGCCCCCCTAAACCTCAATCATCGTCATAGGTTGAAGCCCGTGTTTTGCTACTAAACGTATCTTTTTTTGTTATCGAATTTAAATTTGGTGTGGATGTCGTTACTGTTTTCGGGTGCTGTGGTTAAAAACCTGTTGCAGCTTTGTGTATGCGGATTTCTTTTCGAAGCATAGTACGATATTGTGAAAGGGCTCCTGGATCGAATTTGAATAAGTGACTTTTCTTAGTGCAGCGGGAACTCTGGAAGGGATACCGGCCCCACAAAGGTGTTTTTGCGCAAGTGTTAACGGCTATGCGTTTGTGCAGTCTGATGGAACGCATCCTTCCTCTTGGAGTTGGAAGCGACAACGCGTTGCTCGACATATTAGACGTTGTTTTCTGCTGGGGGCCAGGAAACGCGTTACCGGTATGTTTCCAAGCCATGCTCGTACAGTGTTAGCAAAATTAACTTTTTGTCTTGAATGTGTGACGTTATTATTAAGTATGACTGCCGTCGGCGCCCATTCGAACGAGCCGGCACCACTGCGAGTGGCGCACCTTCTGCTCCTCTCGGGGCTCGCTCTCACCACGGTGTTCGCTATCAGCTGTGTGCGTGCTGTGTACGCTCCTGGAAACCTCCCCGAACATCATACTGTGAGGTCCGGCGGCTGCGGACGGTGCGTGTGTGTGTGTGTATCTGTGCGTGTGCTTGTGTGTGCTCTGTACTATATACCCCACATAAGGGGTACCACTGGAGGGAGAGGGGCACATTGTCACTTGTACATAAGTGCTGAGGTGTCGACGACACAAATCTCGGGCGAGGGCGACGGAATACAGGCCGAGAAAAAAAACGTTTCTTTTTTCATCGAATCTGGATGGCAGTGGGACGATAAAAAAAATCACAATTTACACACCAGTACTGAAAAGTTAGAGTTGAGTCTCGCCTTGTGGCTTGTACATTTGACGTTGAAGAGACTAATCCACTCCGGCTTGATCTGTATTTTATGCTAGTCCTAAGACCAAACCGCCAAGCCGCGTCATTTAGCCAAGTCCTCGGCGGTGGGAGGGCGGCCGCGGGCTCCAACAATACGGCGGCGGCGGCGTCTCTATGACAGTTCCGGGGGCGGCGGCGGCGGTGGCGGCACCGCCTCTGTGACCGTTCCGGCGGCGGCGGCGCCTCCTCTGTGACAGCTCCGACGGCGACGGTGGCGCCCCGGTGACAGTTCCGGCGGCGGCGGCGTCTCTGTGAGAGTTCCGGCGGCGGCGGCGGTGACAGTTCCGGCGGCGGCGGCGGCGCCCCGGTGACAGTGCTGGCGGCAGCGCCCCTGTGACAGTGCCGGCAGCGGCGGCGCCTCTGTGACAGCGCCGGCGGCGACAAAGCACCGGAGACGAGCTGACGATGGCAGCGTTGTCTGGCCTGGCCAGGTCGTAATCGCCGCTGGCCGTCTGATGGCACCAACATCAGCCTCTCGGGGTGGCAGGGTGGAGACTAGAGCCCTTCATGGAATGGAAATTCCCATGGGAATGGAAATGGGATGGAAATGGGAGAAACTTTGGGGAATT
>JARBER010000003.1:8004-18993 GCA_030265075.1 Balanus glandula | reverse complement strand
TTAGGTGTTATGCCGGTGTAAAGCATAGCAAATGCTAAAAAATAGTAAATGTCAAATACAACTCAGGGTATTTATCTAAAAGCTTTGTGATGCACACATAATTTGAAGACGGTACTTAAACCCACAAGCTGCTGCCCGCAACAGCCCTGTCCGATCAACGGTTGCAACACACCAATGGAAAAACTGATTTGGGCCAATTTATCAAAAAGATGCCCTCAATTTGTCACGTGGCACGCGCGTTGCTCTGACCGACCTCTTATACGCTAGGCTAATCGATTGTCTATCCAGTAGTGCCACTCGCATTCCGCTATGATCCCTGGTTGCCAACTAAATGGTGTGAGAAGCGGGCGGCGTCGTCCGGTTTTTCGATTTTTCCGTAACTTGTCGTTTCCCATGTTAAAGCTATAGGTGACGTTTGCACGCGCCACGCGCCTCCCCCCACCCCGATCGACACAAAACTCGCATAAAGTCCAAGTGCCACCCCATCTCGGCGGTTGCCGAAATTTCAGCTCTCCAGCCCCACCCACCTCTGAGCACCAGCGCGCCAAAGTGTGACAGAACATCGGACGAACGAACACACACACACACAACACTGTGTCTTTAATAATAGAGATGTATGTATGTATGTATGTATAACGGAAGGAAGCTCTTGTGAATGTTAAAAATACGGATCGCCATATTTTTCCTCGGTGACTGGTTATCGGCCGTGCTAACTGCTTGGGGTCCAGATAAACGAGCTAAGAGAACGCAGCTGGTATCACTGGCAGAAATGGGCTGCCAGTGGCACAGGCAACAATTGATGACCTGGTGTGACGACGTTAAGACGTTATATCGGTGTGATATGCGGCACAATCCATACACCGCGCTAAATCAGCACGGAAAAGGTTAGGGTTGATGCTGGCTCGTAAACTGCAGATAGGGTATCCTGAATCAAATACGGAGCTGTAAAATGCATGACTTCATGATACATGTATGTATGTACATTGTACATCTTGTTGCTGCACATAAAACATATGGTTAAAATTACACCTGCTGGCAAGTCATTTTCAACAAACGTGAATCGTAATATTGGTCGTTGGATTTTGGCCGGAGGATTTTGGCGCTGCTGAAGATAACTGAAGTTTTTGAGGAAATCCATGTTTTAGAGATATAAGCCTCAGGTAGGCCTTACGTGCAATTTTGTGTTAGAAATATTTCCCATGAAAACATGTCTAGTACACGAATTCCTGTAAAAATGTATCCTGAGGCTTATATACCAAAAACATTTCTGAGGATATCATAAATATCAGTAATGTTATCCTCAGCGGCGCAACAGTCGATTGTGAAACGGATAATGACGTGTACTTAGGTAGTCGAGTCTAGGTGTACTAGTAGGTAGTCGTTATGCTCAGGAAGATAATTAAATAACTTCCTAAGTCTTCTCTAATACGTATCTCCCAGAGAACATATATGCATTGTCACATGCGTCGCTGGCCCATTGGAGGTCAGCGAATTAGTCAGCTCGGAGCCTCAGAGGCACTGTTTGCCATCACTGCGCCTGCGGCCCCCAGTTAACATGGTAGCCGAGACCATAGTTTTAACTCCTATTTTATACCCTATCTTAATCTAGACTCTGAGTGCTATAAGCAGGTAATAGGTATGCGAGCGTCAAAGAACAACACTTATCTTCCTCTGAATAGTGTTACATAAGAAACAATGTTGTCCACCATAGATCCGCTTCTTTGACGGGCTGCGGCTCCAATTCTAATCACCACTTTCTAGGAAGTACTTTATGTTCTGTACACCTATTTCGTATTCAGGAATGTCTCACGATGCATAATTTCGATGCAGCACTATTTGGGTGGTTTCGTTGCATGCAACGGAACCACCAAAATAGTGGTATCATGCTGTATTATCTTGCTGCATGCAGCTTGATAAAGCGACATTTGGCTCATAACTGACTCCATGTTTATTGGAGTGTGTCAGCCGGGTGCGATATTGTGCGGTCGGGCTGATTCTGCTACGTAATGTATTAGATCATGAATGCATATGCACTGCTTGCCTAACTGTTTTGGCTGGGGACGACCGAGCCCTGGGGACACCCGAACCCGCCACGCTCAATATATTGAAGACTTCCGAGGACATTTGTTTTCTACGTTTGATTTTGGACATTTGCCAGTATTTTTATTATTTTTTGCACTTCGTGACATTTTATTTTGACATCATTGGGCACTTGCTTCCACTGATTGTGGCAACATTTAATTTCAGACTATAAATTAGGTGTATTGTCCATTCCAACTGCGAATTTCGTACTGCCTACTTTTTACGATGCAATTTTGCGCTGTGAGGATAGCATTGTTAAGGGTATCATTTGGTGAATATCACTTTTTTTTGTAGGAGAGGAGTGTCATATAGCATCATGTTCGTAAATGCGCCAGACACGTCTATATGCACGTCTACAGACGTCACAAACATTTACTCTTTTTTATAAATAGCCCATCTTCAAAGAGTTATATTTTCGGTACCAACAGCTTAGATCTCCGCCATTTTCCGAACACCTTTTCCAGATTGTAATTGTTTCAGCGAAACACGTCATTTTACAGACGGTTGATGAACAACCTGCTTATCAATCTTGAATGTGTTTATATTATTACGAGCGAGCGCTTCGCGCTCGCTCGTCCTTCCGTGGTTTATGATAAAAATATGAGTATGAGCGGCCCAACCCGGCCAAACCCGGTCCAACCCGGTCCAAGCCGGCCCAACCCGGCCCTGGGGACGGCTTTGAGAGCCACCAATAGAATTTCGTGACCTTATCATTAAGATTCGGTTGATAAAGGGCAGTGCCCGAATATATCCGTTTTGACAATTTTGGTTTTAATTATTTTGTTCAATACTTAAGGATAAGGTCACGAAATGCTATTGTATTTAAATGAGTGATAAGCGCGTCCTTTAAACGTTGTACATACGTTGAGCAGTCGGCTGTGCGGGCCAGCCATGGTCGACCGCTCACCAACACCGACTATAAGACTCGCTTATTACTCCTTAAGATACCGTTGAAAAATATAATCTTCAACCTACAACATACAATTGTAAAAATAGCTTTATGAGAAAGGCTACTGATGTCTTATCTTACGCACAAACGAATGATATGATATACATGGCAAGTTATCAATCATCCCTATGAATCATCATGTTTGCTTTTCGAACGATATTTCACTTAGCGTGGCGCAATATCGTTACGTCATCCTCTATATGTGCAGTTGCCACACTCCACCGGACGACGTGGATACTGAGTGCGATGTAGAGACGCTACCACGATACACTACCTACCATACATGTCATATTGTCATTCGTTCGCTCGTCATACATGCACTTAACATTTTATTCAATATTGCATTCTCTGGATATTCCCCAGGAGCGCACAGTGCTACAAAGCTTTACACCGGGTTCTCACATAGATAAGTATAGTACTATAGTATGCATGTCTTGTAAAAATATGTTAGTTTTTCCTTACGTTAGTATCATCACTCATCTACACGAACTTTTCACGCCATGTATACAATACTTACTTAAACAATGTAACTTAATTTGACCTGAATCGGTTACGTCAGAGAAAATTAAATGGAACTGCAAAGTGCCACTTGTATCATTCGATCATCCACGATCAAAAATAGCAATGTTTTCATGTAGCCCATTGAAGCATACCATTCAAGATCGTGTAGCCCTCGCTTGTTCCTTAGTTCTGATACGTTCTCCTTAGGAGCCGTCCCCAGAGATTGCATGGTGCTATCCTCGGCAATCACCGTGGCCGGAACGCCGAGTATGGCTGGCTGCTGCTCCGGCTGCAATGACGGCCGCTCTGATGGCCCCCTGCCGAGATCCGCCGGACTGGCTACCGAGCCAGAGACTCAGCAGATCCGCCGGACTGGCTACCGACCCAGAGACTCAGCAGATCCGCCGGACTGGCTACCGACCCAGAGACTCAGGAGATCCGCCGGACTGGCTACCGACCCAGAGGCTCAGGAGATCCGCCGGACTGGCTACCGACCCAGAGGCTCGGGAGATCCGCCGGACTGGCTACCGACCCAGAGGCTCAGCAGGTCCGCTGCCGGCCCCGGGCTAAAGTGACTCAATGACTAAACCTGTATAAACGTCACAGTCTTATCTCCAGTGACGTCACAGCCTGACATGCAGTGACGTCACATTCTGATCTTCGATGGCGTCACAGCCTGACCTAATGTGACGTCACGGCCTTACCTGCAGTGGCGTCACAGCTTGATCTGTAGTGACGTCACAATCTGATCTCCGGTGACGTCACAGTCTGATATGCAGTGACGTCACAGCCTGACCTACAGTGACGTCACGGTCTGACCTGTAGTGACGTCACAGCCTGACATGTAGTGACGTCACAGCCTGTCATGCAGTGACGTAACAGTCTGGTCTGCAGGCTGTAGTGACGTAACAGTCTGGTCTGCAAACTGCAGTGACGTCACTGTCTGCATTATTCGAGTTCCATCGGCCACCAGCGCTGACGGCGGGTGACGGTTAGCGCTGGTCGTGCATTATACAGTGTCGGTGTGGCGTATCTGGTGAAGGATACGGGACCGGGCAGGGGGTGGAGTTCATGTTTGTCGCCACCACAGGACATTTAGAGCCACCTAGCCGCGGGCCGTTGGTAACTCTGTGTCACGGACGGTGTCCCACTGTCCACGTCTAATGACTGCTATCCGCATTTGACACATATACTTGCATATACCTGCTAGGTGGCAGGGATGGACGGTTATGACTGATACGAAAGGTAGATGATATGAGACAGGAATATTGTCGAAAGGTCGAGTGCTGTTTAAGGGCAATGTGCTAGATATACGTTTTGACTTACTAATGAATGACAAAACGGAAAAGTTATGTTGCGGTGAGCCCTACGGCTACCAGCACTAGGCACTCTGGTAGTTAACCGCGTCTGAATCATGCAACGTTATAGGGAGTCGGGACGGGAGTGACTAGATCGCTTGCTAATAAACGTCGACAAGGAGATATTTATTTAATAGGTGTGAAAACTGTGGAATAACCTGTAAATTCACATTGTTATTAACGTGCCATGCGGTGCAGTATCTTGGAACTGGTGTGCGGTACCGTAGGTACTGGTGTGCGGCTGGTGTTGTGCGGAGCAGAATCCTGGAACTGGTGCTGTGCGGTACAGTATTCTGGAACTGGTATTATGCGGCGTAGTATCCTGAAACTGGTGTTGTTGGGTGCAGTATCCTGGAACTTAAACTTTTTAACATCGAATTACAAAGCTGAACATCAAATTAGAGCAACTTAATTTCAACTTAAAACAGGCCACGTTTGAACTGAACGTGACTTGTTTTAATTTGAACTTGTCTTATTTGAATTTGAACTTATTTAAAATCGAACCTAAAAAGTCGTAGTGTTGAGCGGTACAGTATCCTGGAATTGGTGTTGTGTGACGTAGGTATTCTGGAACTAGTTTTGTTCGGTGCAGCAGCCTGAAACTTATGTTGTGTGGTGCGGTATCCTGCAACTGGTTTTGTGCTGCACAGTATTCTGGAACTAGTGCTGTGCGCCGCAGTACCCTAGTAATGGTGTTATGCAGTTAATTATCCTGGTACTGATGTGCGGTGCAGTATCCTGGAACTGGGGTAGTGAGGCATTGCTCTACGGCACAGTATTCCGGCTCTGGTGTCGTGCGGTGCAGTATCCTGGAACTGGTGCTTTGTGTAGCGCTAATTTCTGGTACTGGTGCTGTGCGGCGCAGTACCCTGAAACTAGTGTGCTTCAAAGTTATATGTTATATATTTCAAAGTGATGACTTGTCGCTATTACACAGTTAAATGCAATGTTGCTAAGATATTACAATTCAGCGAAATTATCGCTGAACAAGATAAATCGATTGATCGACCAGTTGTCAGTACGACCGCACACAGCGAAACGGTCCTGAATGAAGACTCGGTGCCGTGAGCTTCATTCAGGACTAGCCGGGCCTGGGCTGCCTGGTTAGTCGACATAAGGCGGGCTATATGTCGTAATGACCGTGACAAACCCACCCAGTTTCGACATGGACGTCATGACCTCTGGAGACCTTGGATACAATATCTTTAGTCTCTTTCAGGAAACAAATCATATGATTCCTTGTCAAAGTTTGCGTGCGCTTCGCTTTACTATTTATTTTGAGACAATGGCAACTACATTTATGTATTATTTAAGATAGGGTGCATAACAATTCTCACCGGTAGCGGCCTGCAGTTGTGGCAGGTGTTTGTGCCAGAAGGCGCAGCGTCTTATCTTGGGTCCGACACCGACGTCTGACGAGTTGACCGAGAGCGTCAGGTACCGCCTCTCTGTGGCCGAGTAACGCGGCCAAACGTCCAACTTCGGACGATGACCGGAGTCGCCAATGTTGGCGTTTGGATCCCTGACAGAGACAATGGTTAGTCGACCGATTACAGATTATAAAACATCACTCGAGTAAGAAGCATAGAGTGCATCACTCAGTTGATGTTTGCATATGTTTTTTCATGTATGAAACCCGAAACGGTACGTGATGGCAGAACACCACGATGTGCTATTACGGAAATTGATGATATTGGACGTTTTGCGACACGTTATTGGGTAGCGTTGTGTAACAATGAAAGGGAAATAAGGACATTTTTCGACACAAATGGAGAAATTACTGAAAATCGAAAGAAAAGTGTCTTGAGTTTTCAACAATTTTGGCTGCTTGTGGCTGGTATCTTTTTAGGCGCATACGTGTTAATATTTCGAAAATCTTACGGTAATTATACGGTAGGGCTGTATATTCCTATTCAGTTGAGGAGGCTGAAGTTTCAGCTTCAACTGAAGCTGAAACAGCATTTCAGCTCCAACTGAACCTTCAGCCTCTTCAACTTTGATGAGAAAGTGGGTTAAAGCCGGGAGAAAAAGAGTTTGTGGATTCGTTGGTAATTGACACAATGTCCCAGTTCAGTAATTCCATCTTTAAGCTTATTAAGGATTCATTGGTACTTTAACACGGGCATAGGAGGGGGGCTTTTGTGCCCTCCCCCACATGTTTTTCACAAATATCTCAAAAACGAAGCGGCACATAGCAGTGGCGCTTGTGCCAAATTTATGCCAATTCAACAACGGATCATTGGACACCAAAAAATAAAAATCGGTCGGTAGGTACGCTTTTGAGCTATATGGATTTTCATTCCATGATGGCGGTCAGAATCGAGGTCTGCAAAGCGATATCTTCGGAATATACAATCAGATACTGATAATTGAAACGCCATTATGTAGCTAACGTCAATTATAATCACCGTACACAACTCATAACACCTTTCTGGTGACCCGTGACGACACAGAGGTTGAATTCCCCCAAAATATGAATTTCTGCCAAATTTGACCTTCATGGCCTGGCTTGACTTTGAGGATGTTGACCTAAGGTCACCAAACTTAGACAAATGTATACCATCCCGGCACCTATCCATACTGTAAGTTTGGTTGCTCTAGCTTTCATAGTTTCGGAGATCTCAGGGGGGGGGGGGGCACTTTTGTACCCTCCAATCCAGTGTGCGTTAGAAGGATTCCCCTCTCAAGTGCGCGTGTTAAGCTACTTTTATCCTGCTCAGCCATTCCAACTTGTATGGAGAAGCTACGCCCCTGTTGTACGGTAATGGCATGTTCTGTTCTTGCAACCTATTTAGGTATATATCGATCTAGCCCGTCACCCAGTATACATGATGTGGGTAACTGTGGGTTGCTCCTGATACGACACATACATTAGACTACAATAGACCACATTTTCATATGATTCAAAATAAAATATTTGAGTGCAAAACAATGCATATGTCGTCTTGCGCTCTGCATGGAAGACCACAATGGTGCTGGTAAGAACCGCTTATGTCATTTTGTATCGATCCTTACCCGGTTTTGGCGAAGTTGGCCCAGTAGCGCATCATACTGCAGGATAGCTCCACCTCGCGTCGCCTGTACCGCTTTCCACCAGCGAGGGGCACGCCGAACACAAACAGGATCTCGTCTCCGTGCAGCACGCCCATGTAGCGCGGCCAGGGCGACACGCTGCTCCGCTGGCTGAAGTAGTACATGTACACATTGTTAGCAGCACCGGCGTACGTGTCGGCCAGCTGCTGCACGCCACACGTGAACTGACGGTCGCCGGCCATCTCGTCGATGGCGTTTCTGATGTGCGCCGAACTGGTAGTGTTGCCCCACGGCGTGTACTCGAATGCTATGGCGGCGCGCACGGGGCTCGTGAAGCGAGGGTGCAGCTGCTGCACGGCGTCCAGGAACATCTCGTGCGTCACCGGCGGGTCGTCTCGCAGTCCAAAGTGGTTCGTCAGGAAGTAGGTCAGGTAGAAGTAGCCTTCGTCCTTGTTGCTACCCATCAAGAGGTTGACCTTTTTGAAGTTGCCGCTGGCCAGCGAGGCTCGCGGTGTCTCCACGAGGAAGGCGCCGTCCACTACTGGTACGAAGGCAAACTCGCAGTAGCCGGTCATAAAATCCTCTGAGTTGACCAGCGTCTTGGGATCAGTGCGGCGCAGACATTTGAGTGCTCTGGAGGGGCTCGTCACATTACACTTGACGGCCTCGGCGAGGCGGAGACCACGCAGCGCTGCCTCTCGCTTGTCGGTCACTGCCCACGGGTTAGTGGCCGAGCCCGATTGCAGGATGGCCTGACTGAACAGCGAGCGTGACAGTGGAGATACAAGGTGCATGCTAATGCTAGCGGCGCCAGCCGACTCCCCAAACAGCGTCACGTTCTGCGGGTTACCACCGAACGCAGCTATGTTGTCCTGCACCCACTGCAGTGCCATCAACTGGTCGAACATGCCGGCGTTGCCGGGTGCCGCCGGCGTGTCCATGTAGAGATAGCCGAGCGACGCTACGCGATACTGGAACGACACAACTACGACGCCCTCTTGTGATGCCAGGATCTTGGGATCGTACACGTCTAGCGTGGACGTCCCGCTGTAGAAGCCACCGCCAAAGATCCAGATCATGACAGCGGCGGGCCGTGCTGGCCGTGGCCGCGGTGTCACCACGTTCAAGTAAAGACAGTCTTCATTCATTGGCGTGTTGGCGTTCCACATTGAACTGCCAACGAAGTCATCAAAATAGTCGTCCAAGGTCTGCCAGCAGGAGTTGGGCAGCTGCTTGGCATCGCGCACGTCGTGCCAGCGGTGCATCGGCTGCGGGTGCTTGAAGCGCAGCGGGCCGATGGGCGGCTTGGCGAACGGCACGCCGAGCCAGGCGTCCACCTGTCTGCCGGTGACGGCCGTCATCGTCAGGCCGCGAATCAGGCCCTTGTTGGTGTTCACCACCAGACCGTCCTCGTCAGGATCGGATGCCTGCTGCGCGTTGGAGTGAAGCGGCACCAGCGTCAGCAGCACCAGTAGCGCCATCGGGAACCGCGCCCCTGCGGCACAGACGGCACACATCAGTGGGAACCACGCCAATGCAGCACACATCAGCGGGAGCCACGCCACTGTGGCTAGCATCAACGGGAATCACGCCCCTGCGGAACATATCAGCGGGAACCACACCACTGCGGCACAGACGGCACACATCATTGGGAACCAGGGTTGACAAATTTAAACCAGCTCCTGGCTTAAACTGGTTTAAACCATGGTTTAAGCCGGCTGGCTGAAACCTATTTAGGCCACCCTGGCTTTTATTAGTGGCTTTTATTACCTAAACATTATCAAAAGCCACTTGCAAAGCTTTTGTCATAAAGTCAAGTTTTTAGCATTTACGGAGCTTTTGTCGTAGAGCCAAATTTTTGGTTTTGTTCAATTTTGTGTCAAAAAGCCAAATTTGTAGTATTAAAAAAATTGCTGTTAAGTCAAATTTATAGTTTTAAATGATCTCACTGTGTAATTAATTTAGAGCTAATTAAATTTTAGCTTAGTTACATTTGTTAAATACATGTATTTTTACCTACTTGTTGACATATTCTGGGTTTAGTGAACCTCCAATGAACACTGAATTTAAGCCGGCTTATTTTGACTTAAGCATCAGTGGGAACCACGCCACTGTGGCACACATCAGCGGGAACCACACCACTGCGGCACACATCAGCGGGAACCACACCACTGCGGCATACATCAGCGGGAACCACGCCTCTCCGGCATACATCAGCGGGAACCACGCCTCTGCGGTACTTATCAGCGGGAACCACGCCTCTGCGGTACAGACGGCACACATCAGCCGGATGGTAGGAGCAGCAACGGTACTCAATGGAAGCGTGTTCGGGCACATCGGGAAACGGTGTTATCTGGCGGACACGGAAGTTCAATTACTCCACTGTCCGGGGAAAATGGCGCATGAGAGAGGAGAATGGATGGAGAGAATACAAGGAGAGAGCGAACGAGCGAAATCAGGAGAAAGAAAGAGAGATGAGAGAAGCACTAACGCACTTACATGAAATAAATAGCACATCCAGGGTAAGGTGCCGACTGGCAATCCCGCAGAGTGGTTAGGAAGAGGGTCCGCGGGAGGGGAGGGGAGAGCGACTCGGCTGGAAAGCTGGTTCAGCGGGAGATAGATGGGAGTGTCGATCGCGGCTCGTTAGCTCCGTCAGTGGCACGATGTGGCAGCTAATGCCGCTGCTAACAGGCCACTGACGATGTTGGCCCATTAGGGCCGGCGGCTGTTACCATCGCCGGCCTCCCGGCTGACATGAGGTTAATGGCCCGTCCCCAGACCGCCACTCACACGCAAAACGCCAGCACATGCGAACACATTTACGCACGCGTTTGTTCTTATGCACGCACGCACACACATAGGTACATACATACATATACGTACACATAGGTACATACATACATACACACATAGGAACATACACTGCGCATATAACGGGTGAACACTATGGAATTGGACAAAGTTCAATCATCTACAGAGATCATGGTTTTTGTTTCACGCAGACAAAACTTGGCATGCATGTGCATTGCACAGTTATTATCTGGTTCTGATCAGTGGACTAGC
>JARBER010000001.1:93677-106017 GCA_030265075.1 Balanus glandula | reverse complement strand
GATGACAATGACTTGGTTTGCATGATGCATCCCGATGTAATGGGTTTCTATATACATGTTTAGCTAAATTGCTAGATAAACACTACTGTCGACCTGAAAAAAGTTGCCCCCCAACCAAAAAATCCTGGCGACGCCACTGGGCCATCTAGGCTGCTCATCTCATTAGTTGACATTAGATATAGGTATGTTGCACACTATTAGGAAGACCAATGCATAATGAGCAGTAGGTACACTATATACATATAGGTCTTGGACAATCTATATTACTAAATAGGTACTATGGTTTAACCCGTGCACTGCAGGGACGGTTGATTTCCCCCCTCAGATTTTCACACATAGAGAAAAAACACCAGCGCGCAGCGCCGCCGGGCTTTCACCCACAGCTGTTAATACATCGATTCCGCACACTATGAGAAAAAAACTCAGGTCATATCAGGTCAGGTCACCAGACCAGGTCAAGTGACCCCACCTCCAAAAAAGTTTGCAGTTGGACCAATGCCAGAGTTTTTCACTGATCGATTCGAACCTTACAAGGTGTCATAAGGGCATCGCAGCTTACAATTCATTTATATCTAAATTTTGATATCAGTGATCTAAGGTCAGGTCAATTTCGTGACCTTCCCATTATAAGTCAATGGGAAATATTCAAATGCTTCCCATTTCAAGGATATGCATGACATTAGTCAAAATATTTATCGATCATGTTTTTATAATCTATTCTTGATGATTTAAGTGTAATTTTTGTTTCATGACCTCTGTGGGGCATTTGAGGTCATTAAAGGTCACCATCACTTATTTGGCAATAGCTCGCACATAATCAAGATAGACAAGTACAAACGAAGTCAATGTGCTTTCTCGTCGAGACGCGTCTCCAAATATGCAGCATGATCTACTTGAGTCACTACTTGACTTTAACCTGAGGGCAAATTTTCAAGTTGACCTGATGAGGTCAAGATGTCAACCATTCAAAGCGTCTTGACGAGACAAACGCAATAGCGTTAACAGCTTTCCTGTATCGCTCTAGGTTATTTTTTTAGCGAGCAACTATTTTGTTAAAAAATAACATTTTTGGCATTTATGACTTCTGGGGCCACATTGACCAGAGTTAACGGATACTTTTAAATCGCTTCATTATAGTGGAAAGCCATCAGATCCGATCACGGCTGCTACAATGTTCCTACCTAACATTCAATGATAAGCTGCCACGGAATTACGAAACGAAAATCACCGAAATACGGTATCTACGGCTGTAGGTATTTAAATGATCATATACCTACACTAAGGCGGGGTGGAGTTTTTGCCGGTTCAACGGGTGTACTGTATAACATGTGTGGCAGTTGTGCGATGGGTAGGTACCTATAATAGCTGTGTGTACCGGTTATGACGTGTTTATTACGTGTCCCACTGGGATACCTCGGTCAGACGGGTGTATGCCTACCAGGCACCGTTGTTTTTTGACGAGTAGGTATATGGGTATTGGGTTGTATGACAGGCGCGAAAAGGTATTAAAGGTACGACAGGTGTGCCATGCGTAGTACGGGTTATTAATCCCTAATTCATTGCTTTTTTTTCACTGGCCTGTACCACCACAATTAATTAACTTGTAATCGACCGGCGGAGCAGACGGGTTAACGCTTGTAGCATACCTGCTGTCTATGACACCAGAGGTTAGTTTACGACGTTACAAGACCTCATGCAATGTTGATAATTATATATTGCGCAAGATTTGTATTTACGCTATAATATGGATTGGCACAGTTGCTTCCAGATGGGTTAAAAAGCAGCTTTAAGTGAGGGGAATTTTCTTTTCCCTTCGAGAAACGCTTATGGGTGTTGTGGGTGTTCGAGATTCTGCATGGGTATTCGTTTTATTTCGTGTGGGTGTTCGCTAGCCTCCGTGGGTGTTTGGACACCCACAGAAGTATACAATTATCCACCTTTTTGTCGCTGAGACTAGATATGAGCCCGGTAAATCCAATGAGAATATTATTTTGTAATCGGACGATAACTTCAGGTCGTTTTGAGCCTCCTGTCCTTTAACCTTAAAATGTATGGTAAAGGTCATTTGCCACGAGCGAGCTTAGGGTCGCTGAGGCTAGACATTTTTTTATATAAATTTAGTCCGAACGTTTTTGAATTGACGGATTGATGATTGACGAAGTCAGAGCCCGCGCTAAGCAGAGCTTGTTGCGGAGGTTCTGACCTCTACCGTCCGATCGGGAAATTCCAGACATTCGGCAGGATTTAGAGGCGAAAGTTTAGCGTGCCCACCCAGCCGGACACGGTCCGCCCCGCTCACAGACGTCAGCTGGCCTTCAGTGCGGCCACTGCCACCGACCGCAGGTCATCCCAGTCTGGAGCAAATAGCGAGTGTCGAAGCGACTCGAACCGGGCTCTCACTACCGGTTGGGTCACAAGCCCAGCGCTCTACCGACTGAGCTACAGGGGCGGACATCTCCAGTCATGGACCTGAGGAATCTAATGAGACCATTATTTTTGGAATCGGACGATAGCTTCGGGTCGTTTTGAGCCACCCTTCCTTTAACCTTGAATTTTACCTTGAAGATGACCTTCAATTCAATTTTACCTTGAATTTTACCTTCAATTCCAAAGTAATGTAATTTGCGAAATCAACGTAGCATAGTAGGATTATTTTTAGGTCGTTCTAAGCACTCCTTTCTTTGACCTTAAAATTGGCATTGAAGATGACCTTAAAATACAAAAAATTGCCAGATTTGTTATCTGCGTACTTTGATAGATCTAATATCACGTTTTGTGAAACGATAATCGACGATGAATACGAGCATAGATATGTATATCTATGAATACGAGCACGAAGACGACACTTGTACTTTGCGGACGTTATATACAGAACCTTGATATCCCTCAGTTCTATTGCCTTGCCTCAGGCACTCCTTTATGCGCCAAAATAGTCACCAAATTTGCTCCCGCACAAAGATATCACAAAGCAGAGGTACAAGATCGGACGCAGGGCACTCAGCTATATGCAGTGCCTAGCATGACGTCATTGGTTTTAAAAATACGAGTTATATGTCCTTACTTTTAAACGACAGAAAAAAGACATAGTGTCCTTTTTTACGAAAATATGGCTAAGAAGACAATACATCTTTCAAAATATCAGATAGATCAAATTAAAAATGAAATACAAAGCGTGTTAGCAGGTAGGAATGAAAGAGGATATAATCCATGAGTCATCCTGTGACCAATGATGAGTCTGTTCTACGATGACGTCATTGGTCCATCTTATGAAATTGTTATTTGACATGGACTAAGAAACAAGCCTCAAAAGGTGAAGGGGCAGTCCGAAATTAATGATAGATGACCTTTTTTGAATGTAGTTTCTGCTAGGTTTCACTTAATCCTATGCAGTCAAAATGCCTGTGAATTATATATGGCTGAACTTTAAAGAATAGTTTTACATTTAAGTTCTTCAAAAATTACTCTGAGAGTTGTCTTACGTGGTATTTCTGACGGTGGGATTTCTTTGGTATCAGTATTGTATTAAGTATTTGTGTTAAGTGGATTCTGCCTACCTGCGTAATTTGGTGAGTTCAGGTAATTCCTCATTCGGAGGACGATTATGGCCTCAAACACAATCGTAACTTGAATGCAATTTTCAGTAAACTTCAACATTAAATTCACAAATGGTACACATCATTGACATACAGGTATAGATGAACTGCTACACCCAGCCGCCCGTTCCCGCTAGGCGACACTAGCGCCGTAGTAGCGAGGACGCTAGAGGGTTGGTAGAGGGGCAAGAAAGAGCGTCACAATGCTTTCCCTATGGCAGATGGGTGATATTTGACGGCCTGTAACTATAAAACCGCTTGAGATAGCGCATTAAATTTTTTAGAGGATGTAGAGACATTCATGATAAATAACATTACACAAAAATATTAAACCAAAGTCTTCAGGCCAATATTGTCAAATGTCGCCCATCCCCCATAGGAAAAGCATTGCCACACTAACTCTTCTCTTCGCCACTGCGGCGTTAGTGATGCTTCAATTGGGAACGGCCGGCCGCAGCAGCGGGAGTAGTTTGTCTATACCTATAGAGGTCAATGGTATGCATCAATAGATACATTCAATATTTTTCTACACACATACTCCCTGAAATGTTGATACCAGAAGCCACAAAAAAATACCAGGTAAATACCAGATGACAACAGGAGCCATTCACAAATAAATAAAGGAGCAAGTCTGCAATATCACCAGCACCTCCAGAAGATTGGATATTCATGGATTGGATATTGTATTGATAGCAAGTAGCAACCCGTATACTATTACAGACCTAAAACTTAAAATATTTTCAAACTTTGGACAACTATTTAAAAGAAATGAAATCATGAACATTTAGAACCAATGAATGTATACAAAAATTCCTTGGTCCATTGCCTTTTGTTAAAGCGCACTCATGACAACGGAAACTGATGCAGCAATGTTGTTATTGCAGCCTGAAGATTCTGTACATAAGTTGATAATTAATTGTTTAAGTGTCTGTCAAAGGGTGCATTTACTGTTGCCATTTTTGTTTTATTTCCATGATATATGATAGCAGTAGAGCTTAAATTCCATCTTTATTATGAAATGTTATTTGTTCAACAAATGAATGTCATAGCTTAAGAATTTAACTAACAGATATTTCTATATGAACCTCAG
Organism: Balanus glandula; assembly: GCA_030265075.1. Classification (NCBI taxonomy): domain Eukaryota; kingdom Metazoa; phylum Arthropoda; class Thecostraca; order Balanomorpha; family Balanidae; genus Balanus; species Balanus glandula. Next base: position 101,334 of record JARBER010000001.1, on the reverse strand, counting down.
CTTGTACACTGTCTAGAGGTGCTGTTTTAAGACATGGGCATGTTGAGGAAATTCTGAATATTTTTGTTCTACATTTCTTTATCACATATTTTGTTTGTTTACTGATAGGTCTGTTTTTTTTTTGTCATTTTATCAGTATATAATTTTGTCTTACATTTCTCTATTTTGACAAATCTTTCATCTCATATTTCTTTGAATCCACAAAAATTTGCTTGCAGTTATATTCATTTTCAGTGTTTTCATCTAAGCATTTCTTTTGTGCAGATATTTTCATCTAGGTATATTTTTGTTTATGCATATTTTAGTTAAGGCATATTTTCAATTACTTATGTTTTGTTTCCCCATATTTTTGTCTACACATATTTCGATCTACACCATTATCAGTGTATGCAATTCCCACATGTATGTAACAGTGTAATTGGCTTGACAACTGGGCAGAGAGGAAACCTTGGCTATAGCTGCCAAGTCCCAGACTTTTTAAAATCTGCATAAAGTTGTCTGCACTAATATTCATTTTGAATATTTCTACCTCACATTCTTTTGTCTATGCATATTTTTGTCTAGGCACATTTTTATCTGCTTGCATTTACATCCAGGCATATTTTTGTCTTGGCATACTCCCCTAGTGAAGGCATATTTTTGTCTACGCATATTTTTGTTTAGAAAATATTTCTGGTCGAAAATATGCTTGGATGAAAATATGCGTAGTCAAAAGGAAACGTAGACGAAAATAGGCATGGACGAAATTATGCGTAGACGAAAATATGCCTGGACAAATATTACACAGGACAGGATTAAGAAGCGAAAGTTTAACGTGCCCATATGGCTGGACATGGTTCGCCCCGCTCACATACGTCAACTGGCCTTCAGTGCGCCCGCTGCCACCGGCCGCAGGCCATCCTAGTCTCGAAAAAACTAGCGAGCGCCAAAGCGACTCGAACTGGGCTCTTGCCTCTTACTATCAATAGGATCATAAGCCCAGCTTTCTACCAATTGAGCTATCAGGCGGACATCTTTACTTCCACTGGCTATTTTCCATTCCAGCTTTCTAAGGAATGCTACAGTGTTTTACTTATGTGTGGCGGGCACTGGTGGTCTAATGGATTATATCAACATTTATTACTTTTTTGTTTGGTGCCTTATTTTCACTTAACCCGGCATTGGTTTGAGTCTCAGCCGAACGCCATTGGGTGGGGAAGGGGGGGGAGCGGCGTTATTCGCCCTCCCTCCACACTATCTTTCGAACAAATAACTGCAGAGCAACGCGCAACGCGGCAAACAAAAGCTCTCAACGAGGCGTATCTAATGCGTTTTGAAAATTTTCGACTTTAGGTCTAATGTCAGGTCCAAGTTCAGGTCAAAGTTAAAAACTGATACATTTTCGTTTTTGGGCCACTCTTAAGATTCAAAACCTAAGAATAGGGCTATTATCACACCACATGCTCTCAAAGGTACAGTGAATCTCCCGCAATAGGCAAAAGCAAAAGTTAAATGTTAAACTAAAGTCAAGGTCTAGAACAGGTCACAAAAAGTCCTTGTTGGCAAGAGGTTTACGAAAGTCATGTTACAAATGTTATATGGGTTGTTTTCACGTGCAATTCTATGGTACATCATTTTTGAAAATTGCAAAAAAAAGGTCAAATCAAATGAAGTAAAATTTGGTCATTTTGTAAAACGGTGAGCCGTTTGTGTTCATATTTGGTATCTGAATAGAAACCTTTCACTTGATGCTTTTCCAAAAGTAAGGGGTGGTGTGCGTCGGCACTTGCGCACCCCTACTTTATAGCTCAGGGACGGCTGAGCCGATTGTGTTCAATGCTAGTGTTTGGTTAGAGACAAGTCAACTGACGCTTATCCAAAAGTCAGTGGTGGTGTACCGCTGCACGTGCACACTCTTTTTGTATCCCGAAAAATACCTACCCATCCTGTTCAAATTTGTTACACATTTCGGCCGCGCTCGCTCGTTCATCGCTACTACGACGTATTACTGGTAATACGTGTGCATTGTGCATTGGTTGCCAATGGATGTCCAAAAATCACTGTGGCAAGCAAGGATGATCCTTTAGTCCACATCAGTGTATTGCATTGTTTAACTTATCGGTCTACTTGATTTATCGCTCGACAGATAAAAGTGAACTTCGAAATCGAGGTATGCGATTGAGTAACACGATTAACGCCTCATGTCAAGTGGCAAACCGCTGTTAGGAATTTTCCTGTCGTTGTGTGGATGTGTTACGGTCACTGCACATCTTCTGGGTAAGGAACAGCTCTTGGATGTGCGGGTAGCTCCTGTTGTTTTGACTGGGCTCTTTGAGTGATAGTGTCGTCTGACCGGCAGCGTGTTGACCCTGCGTGTGACTCCGGCTACCGGCGGGACAGCTGTATACGGGCAAGCCGCGTGCCTGTGAGGCTGATCGGTGTGGGACCTGACGCGCCTGCTTGTGGGGCTGACCCATGTGAGACCTGACTCGCGTGCCTGTAGAGCTGACCTTTGTGTGACCTGACTGACGGCGCCTCTGCGTGTGTCGACAGCGCGCTGCTCCGCCCGGCTCTGCAGCCATGAACGGTCTCAGTCTGACCGAGCTATGCTGCCTGTTCTGCTGTCCGCCGTGCCCGTCACGCATCGCCGGCAAGCTGGCCTTCCTGCCGCCCGAGTCCACCTACAGCCTGATGGCCAACGAGACGGGCGACAAGCACAACATCATCCTCACAGAGCGCGCCGACTGGCTCTACACCGACAAGGAGAAGGAGGCCATGGAGGCCTTCTACACGCGCACCAGCAAGGGCAACCGCATCGCGTGCATGTACATCAAGTGCTGCCCGAACGCCAAGTACACAGTGCTGTTCTCGCACGGCAACGCCGTCGACCTGGGGCAGATGAGCAGCTTCTACCTGGGGCTGGGCTCGCGCATCAACTGCAACATCTTCAGCTACGACTACTCGGGCTACGGCGACGGCACGGGCCGGCCGTCCGAGAAGAACCTGTACGCCGACATCGAGGCGGCGTGGCAGGCGCTGCACAGTCGGTACGGCGTGCCGGCCGACTCGGTCATCCTGTACGGCCAGAGCATCGGCACCGTGCCCACCGTCGACCTGGCGTCGCGGCACGAGTTCGGCGGCGTCGTGCTCCACTCGCCGCTCATGTCCGGCATGCGCGTGGCGTTCAAGACGCAGCGCACCTGGTTCTTCGACGCGTTCCCAAAGTGAGTCGCGGGGAGAGGGAGGGAGGGAGGTGACGGCGGTTGGTGTGGATAAGATAGGGGATTGACGGTGTGTGTGTTGTAGAATGCACAAGAGAGTGAATGTCGTACTGGATTCGCTTTGTTCAGGGGAACGCATCTCAGTCGATGTCGATATTCATGCTAAAATCCACCGATCCCCAGCATGCCGGTGTCTTTCGTCAGATTTCGAGGCCATTCAATCTGCTTTTCCGATTATGAAGGATAACAATGTCTCATGTGCAGATATGTTGACCGATCTCGCTAGTCCGGCCGTGCTGCAAGCCTAAATCTGGACACGTGTCGACCGGCTTGCATCGCACTGTGGTCGGACATTTTCCCGGCGAATCGCCTTGTTTGTGAGGCCGACCGTCCTGCTACGGTCGGGTAACGGACCCGTTCACGGAAGTGGTCCTGGCCGATGCACTGGAACCGTTACGATGCGTCATCTTCCCCAGACCACGGGTGAACACCACAACTGCATGGCCGCCCGCGACTCGAGTGTTGTTGTTTGATTTTCAACTACAACCGTTGTGGTCACTTGTGAACAATAACACACCCGTGCGATCTTACTGATTATTTGAATGGCGTCGGTATCTGCAATATGCTTGCTGTGACTGGATTGTTGGTATGAAGCTTGCCGCTCATCCATCATGCCTTCGCGACGGGCCGCCTCAGTTTGCCTGTCCGTGTTGCAGTATTGACAAGGCGCAGAAGATCAAGTCGAAGGTGCTGGTGATTCACGGCACTGAGGACGAGGTGATCGACTTCTCACACGGCCTGGCCATCCACGCCAAGTGTCCGGCCGCCGTCGAGCCGCTCTGGGTCGAGGTGAGATAGTGTAGCGAGGTCGAAGTATTATATTGATAAGTAAAGCATTTTAATACACAAATTATATTTCATATTGTAGGTGGCCGAATAATATCTAGGTAAACAAGATAACATTCCAGGATACTTATAACTGAAACTAAAAGAGTAAAGACTGAAGACCGAAGACCGAAGACTGAAACTGAAGACTCTAAATCGAATACTCTCTCAACCTAAAGATATGTATAATCATTCGTTCTTGAAAAAACAATCAACAATACATTGTTTAGCACGTGAGAAAAGTTGCCATGACGATGGTAACAAGCGGGAAAAAAGAAAGTCAACAAAAATATAAATGTTGCGCAAAAACTCAGAGCTTTTATAACAATGAAGAATTAATATTATGTGTAATGAAGTAAACTAATATATAGTAATAGTAAATATGACAGTAAGTAATGTGAAATACATTCACAACACCAGTTTCTCTACAAGAGCAGCGTAGCGCACCGCCGCCGGCAGGCGTGGGAGGGCGAGCTGCGGTGATGTAACAGGCCAAAGGGCGGCTCAAGGGGGGTCGTCATAGAGTGTGTGTGTGTGCTATCACCGAGTCTGACTATCAGGGATATCCGACGGCAGCTGCGCGACTACCGTCATTATCATCATATCATTAAGGCAATCAGATTACCTTCACAGGGTCGTAAGGGCTTTAAAAAGAAAGTCATTCATTGTGGAAGTTTGTCGCGATGATCTGAGGCCTCTTGCACCACACATTCTACTGCGGTAAATTATTTTTCAGCACGCTTCTCTTGCACCATTGCGGAAATAAATTAATATAGATAATAAGCAGTATTGATAGATCACTTAGAATCAGAGTAATAACCATTGTTGGTAGATTATTTTCTAACCGCAATGATGCAAGAGAAGCGTGCTAAAAAATAAAATACCACTGTAGAATGTGTGGTGCAAGGGGCCTCAGATCCCACAGCGCTGCAGACAGACTAAAACACGAAACCCGTCGATTCCTCGTCCAGAACTCAAACTGACAGAGCCAACCGAGTTCCTATCATTCGGCAGTGGTGGGTCTAATTTTTAGTGTTTTTCTTAAGTGAAGCCGGTAATGTTGTTCTCATCAAGTTTATGTATGATTGACACGGTAAAACTGACGGACCCAGTGGTCCTCCGTTCCTGGTCGTATATTTTTGTGTTTCGCCCGACGGCCTCCTGCCTCCTTGCCCCGCCCTGACCGGCGCGGCGTGTGAGTGCTGTCATCTGACCTCGCCCTGCTCTGAGTGTCATCTGACCTCGCCCTGCTCTGTGTGAGCGTTGTCATCTGACCTCGCACCGCTCTGTGTGAGTGCTGTCATCTGACCTCGCACCGCTGTGTGAGAGTCATCTGACCTCGCCCCGCTCTGTGTTACCGCTGTCATCTGACCTGCCCCGCCTGACGACCGCCAGGGGGCCGGCCACAACGACATCGAGGTGCACGGGCAGTACCTGGACCGGCTCAAGAAGTTCGTGGCCGACGACCTGCCCAACTGACGGGCGGCCCCGGCGCACGACGGCTGGCAACCGTGAGTAGGCAGGAACGGGCCCAGCTAGGGCCGGGTCCAGGGGTACAGGGGTACAGGCCCAGTGTTCGACGCTATGCAGGGCTCGGACATGTTCACTGCTCAATCCCACTGTACGGCTATGTACTTTGTAGGGCTGAGACATGCGGGGTACGCGTCGGCTGGAAACCGTGAATAGGAAGGAACGGGCCCAGTGCACGGAGGTATTCAGAGGTTCAGTCTCGATGTACGACTATGCAGGGTAGCGTTATGTGCCGTGTATGAAGGCTGGCAGCCGTGAGTTGATGGAAACAGGCGTGATGTATGCCGACATTGCGTATAGGGAACGGTTGATAATGATGGCGAGGTTGGGGATAACGTACGCAGTGTTCCCTGCTGGAAACTGATTTCATTGTTCGAGTTCCATCCTTACTGACAGTAAGCTTACGCAAATATCTGAAGTGTGACTAACCCATCAGCTTGGGTAGTGTCAGCTGTTGATTTTGAAAATATCGAGATAGAATACTTTTCCATCGTTGTGTAGATGCACCACTGGACATTTAAGACTGATCCTGGTAGTCCTGTGGGCGTATCATACCGATATACTACGCTCAATGACTAGTTTGGAATGCCACCCACGCTGCCTCTGGCGTGTTCAATTCAGAGAGGACGCCTCTCACATGAAAAGTACGGTCTGTATGCAGCTCTTCTATGCAATCATTGCATAGCTTCCATAATCCATATATTCCTGTGTACGGCTTGCGAGCAAGTTTTTTCTTCCTGGCCCATTAATTGTTGTATGTGTTTCCCTGTTAGTGCGCTGTTGCTGTATTTTCGTAACTTTACAATAGCTGCATTGTAGTTATTTTTATATCCTCTTATTTCGACTGTCCGGTCCGCAGTCGCTTTACGAATGACCTTTACAAGAGGCCACGATGTGCAATGCTCTGCGTTGTACTATGACCGTATATGAATACATTGTCTTTAAGTCTGTCTCTCTGCCCACCAACACCCGGCATAGCTATTTAAACTGTCTTTCTGCCTTCTGCCTTCTGTCGTCTGCCGTTGGCTGTGCTGTGTTTCCGCTCGTCACGTGACCATTACTGTGTTGCACTGAGTTACGGCAGGGTTGGGTGTTAACATGCGTTTGCAAACAGTTCATGAACAGTGTTTGTTTGCGAACTTCGTGGACAAGGTCATCTGTTCACGACAAAGTGTCTGTTCGCCAACAGTTCACGAACGTTCATGAACTGTTCGTGAACAAATATGCATTTCTTTTTTTAGCCTTTGAGGTCATATTTCGCTATCTCATCATCAATTATTTGAAGCATGTATTTGGATGAATCAATGACTAAATCAATACTTTTGATGTAGTTATGTGGTGCAAAATAAACAGTCAATTGCATTACTTTCCTTTGACTATAGTGCCGTTAGAGCGGTTTTGTTATGTGGGGCGCTCCACGACAAAACGACCAAAACAAATGTAAAAGTACACAGCCTTGTAACCGAATGAGACCAAAATTGGGATACAGTATAATGTGGGAGCTGAAACGAGCTTTACGTTTTTTCGGCGATCAAAGCAATGGTTTAAGAGATATCCCGTCGAGCATTGCTGGAAGGTCATCTCATGGTGCAAGCCGATTTTAGTCTGCTGATTTCACCAGGGTCAGGACCAAGTAGTTATGACGTATTTTTGTAGTCATACCTTTTCTGTGGGAATGACATTAATCTACCCTACATGATAGTCTTATTTAATTTTCGACTTTTCAACATTTCCAAATGTCATTTTTTAATTTTACAAACTCTTCAATGTTCTCTGGTGCCTTGAAATTGCAATTTTTGACCATAGCAATTTAATGAGGATTCAAATATATTTAAAACCTGTTTTTGTTAAGATACATGAACACCTTTGGGTAAGTAATTTATCATATACAAAGTGCGTCGTTGCCCTTACGCACGTGCGCTCGTGCAGAAACAAATATTTCTTTGACTTTTGGAAAGTATCTGTTGACCAGGGTTGCGGAGTCGGAGTCGGAGTCGGAGTCGGAGTCGCCCGGAGCCGTGGTAACGAGCCCGGAGTCGGAG
>JARBER010000001.1:70606-81912 GCA_030265075.1 Balanus glandula | reverse complement strand
TATATATATATATCCATTTCGCGGTGTTTGGTTTCGTAGGTATGCATTGCAACTGTTGACCAAGTCACGAACTGCTTCAGACTCAAAGCTGGTCAATAGATGAATTTTAGCTTTCAGTTTCGTTAAGCCCTGTAGGGTGTCCACTGTTCAGTGTCCAGTGCCCAGACGTCGACAGCATACTTGCTTCAAACAGACAAGGGCCATCCTCATCTCTCCATGTGTCGTGTTGCTCATTGCTCACCATTGCACATTCCACTGAAGGTGCGGCGAGCGGCTCATGTCTAGAATACCCCGCTCCAATCACAAATCTTACCGCCAGGTCGTTTCATCACAGCCAGCGTCGAGATACAACGTGCACAATTGGCCATTACCATGACAAAAAGGTGATTACATCAAAACCAATAGTGGATTCGGCCGGCGCCCGACTGGATGTACTCGCCGCTCCGCTGCGGTGCGATTCGGCACTAAATCACATTCAGACAGTGATTACAGAGTCGCTCGCCCCGGCCCGGCCCGGCCACGGCTCGGACTGGCGTATGCATGAGCCGCGCGCCGCCGAGATGGGGAGAGAGAGGCGCGCGCTGCGCATCGGCCGCCGCCACGAGACCGGCGCGACCTTTTGACCTCAAATCTGGTGTCGGCCGGGCGGCGGGCGGCGGGCTGGTGGGCTGGTGGGCAGCGCGCCGAGCTCGATCCCGGTCAATTGTGAGGAGCTGACCCGACCCGACGGATCTGCCTGCCTGGCCAAGTCGCGAGACTGACGCGGCTACTGCGGCTGCTGCCGTCCCGTCCCGACCCGGCGCCAGCTACCGAGCGGCAGCGCTGCCGAGGAGCCGCCTCCCGGCCGGCTGACCGCCGGGTCATCACCCCTGCCCCGGTCAGCCGGCCGGGTCACCCGCAGCCGTAACGGGCGGCCCCAGCCGCCGGCCGCCGCGTGCCTCACAAATCTAAATCACGTTTTCGGCGTTAGCCGGTCGCGTCTCGGTTCTGCTCGGCTGTGGTTTATGCATTTGTTTTGACCGGCCGCCGAGCGCCGCCGTCTTTGAGGGCCACAGGGCCATGAATGGTGAAAGGTCCCTCTGGATATTTATGCGCCGTCTGTAATAGAAATATGCGCCGCGAGAGGTGAGCGCCGGCCGTTTTTTGTGCCGCCGTAAAATGGTGCGGGTCGGAGATCAGGCGGGGGTCAGTTGCCTCGGTACTGCTCGCGTCAGCTGCCACTGCCCTGTGCCCTCCTGGGTGGCAAACTGGCGCAGTGGTGTGGTGTGACTTGCTTTATGTGCCGGGGACCGGGGTTCAAATCCCTCGGGGAGGTGTCTAAAAAAGTCAGCCCGGCCCCAAGCACCCCTCGGAACAGGGCGAGGGCTCCAATGAATGCTTTTGTCCCAAGAGGATGCGGTGCCTGGTCCAAAACTAGCCAGCCAAACAACCGTCAACCGCATGCGCTCCGGCGAAAAGTCGGCGTCCAGAACATTGAGATCATGTATTCTGGGTATAAGAGAGCTATGCTGACGCTGACATTGTAGGAGACACTCATATGTCCACAGAAACGCTACGCACGTCGAGTACACTACATGTAAAGCTAATCGCCACTGCGGCTTATCCAAGTTCTTCGATGGATAGTTCGCTGCTGAACAATTGTACTTCAAAAGTTAAATGTCACGCACGGTATGCTCAAACTCGGCGCTAAAAAACTGCAGAAAACAAAATTCATGGGGTGTGGTAAAACCAAAACACACGAGCAATCATATTCGCACCTATGAAAACAACCTTTAACAAACGGATGAAGTGAACTGCGAACTGCCTCAAACACGAACAACAACACTGGTGTCCGTGCCAACACGAACGGGTTTGCATGTTATCACATGGCATTCGAACTTTGGCCTGTGCTGTGCCGACCTCTACCAGTGATCACACGCGCTGGCTCACTGGTTTCTATCCCTCACACACACACACGCACACACTCCCACGGACCACGTGCACACATCGTCCCCCGATCAGCGCGTGTGTGTGGAGCAGGTACAGAGATCGGCAGGAACGCCTCGCCCACCTCGGGCGGCGACAGCACGCTCGCCCCATTGCACGGCGCCGAGTCCGGCGGCCCCGCGGGGTCCCACCGAGACCCACGGGCCCCGCGCGGTCCCACCGAGACCCACGGGCCCCGCGCGGCCCCGCCGCGACCCGCGTGCAGTCCCGTTCTGTCCAGTCGCGGCGGCGGCGGCGGTGCCCCGGGCGCGGCAGAGTCACGACCAGGTCGCGACCAGGTCGTGCTCTGGTCAGCGGCGCTCGTCGCTGCGTGCGGCCGGCCCTGGCCGCCGGCCAGTAATACTTGACTGACTATGGTGTGTGGCCGCCGGCGGCGGGCGACGCCGACAGCGACGGCGGCAGCGGCGGCGGCGGCGGCGGCGGCGGGCGGCCTCTTTGGTGGCAGGCGGCTGGTCAGGACATGCTGAAGAACGGCAGCGCAGCTGCGGCGGCGGCGGCAGCCGGATGTCACATGGAGGCGGCCCAGTGCGGCGCCGCCGACCACGAGCTGACCAGCTGCTGCGAGCTGACGCCGTTCATCACCATGTCGCGGATCAGCGTCGTGATCGGCGTCTTGCCGACCAGCCGCACGAAGAACAGCTGCTCGATGACGTCGCTGCTGATGGAGCGCAGTGTGCGCAGCTGCAGCAGCAGCTTGGAGGCGCGCAGCCGCTGCTCGGGGTACTGCGTGCTGCAGTACTCCATCAGCGCCGACAGCGACTTGTCCTGCAGCGACTCGATGTGTGCCACGTCCTGCAGACCGCAGGCGTCTGCAACACAGGGGACAGAGACAGTCAGCATCTCGGCAGGAACACAGAGACTGGCCAGCACTGAGGTCGGAGGAAAGCAACCCAGCTAGGAGCTCTGTCTCAGCAGTTAACGGTCATTAGCCGTCAGCGGGGGACGACGGAGAAAAGCCGGGTTTGATGACAGACGACACGACAGACAGATTTGGCAACAGGTGCAGGATGACTGGAGAATATCAGCCGCACAAACACGGCGGATACCCCCCGATGCCCTGACCCGCACCCCTCCCCACAGCACCTCTTTGTCAGGTCTGCGTCAGGGCACCCCGTAGTACGTAACATCTTAGCATCACCACAGAACCACACCCTGCCTAATCCTCCCCGACGCTCAACACCGAATTAACTCAGCTCCCGCGCACTTCAGCAGTTAAATGTTTCGCGCACCCGTACTCTCTCTTCTGACCCCGCTCATTGAGCACTGAGCAGCGAATTTCATCCTGTCCAGGTATCATGCGTCATCGGGCCGCCTCAAAGACACGGGCCGCGGTGACCCGGCTGGGCGCGGCCATCTGAGGACAGAGGAGGCCACATCCGCTGCCCCCGGCCGCTACCTCCACCGCCGCCGCCGCCGCCGGCCGCCGCCGTGTGTGTCTGTGTGTGTGAACAAAGCGGTGGCCTGCTGACGTGGGAACGCTGTGTTCGGTGCGGTGGCGGTGCGGTGCGGGGCAGCGGCGGCCACTTCATGGTTGGCCCGCCGCCGACTCTAATGTGCACATCACTCATCGGGCCGTGAGAAGACGCCGCTCGACTCGAACGGCTAACGCTCGCCGGTGCCGTGACACCGCAGGTCAGCTCACGGAGGCCAGGGAAGGTCAGGTCAGGAGAGGTCAGTTCAAGGGAGTTCAGGGAAGGTCAGGTCAAGGGAGGTCAGGTCAAGGGAGGTCAGGTCAAGGGAGGTCAGGTCAAGGGAGGTATGGTCAAAGGGAGGTCAGGTCAAGGAAGGCCAAGTCAAGGAAGGTCAGGTCAAGGAGAAGTAATGTCAAGGGGGTCAGGTTAAGGGAGGTCACGTTAAGGGAGTCAGGTCAACGGAGATCAGGTAGTCAGTTCAAGAGAGGTCAGGTCAAGGGGAGGCCCCGTCAAGGGGAGATCAGATGGGTAGATGGCCGGCCATTGTATAGTGATGACTAAACACTGGAGCATCAGATCATCACCAGACTGCAATGTCAGCAGGACAGCCGCCGTCGCTCGTGGTGTCGGGTCTCACAGGCTGCGAGGCCTCCCGCTACAGTCCCCAACTGGTGCTGTGTACTACAGTCTACAGTCAACCGCGCAACCAGCCAGCTCAGCAACCAACCAACCAACAACCGAAGCCCAGCGGCAGTCAGACGCCGGAGTCAGAGGCTCCGTCTCCAGCCATAACCGGCCGTTACTGGTCCGCGCTCCCATGCATTAGCCCGCTTTACAGGCGCGTTTGTTACCGAGATCCAGTTTATCGCGTATGAAACAACGGACGTAATCACGGAATCGGCGCCGGCACGGCCGTATGAATCAGTATAAAACGAGGCGGCGCGTCCCGCTCGGCGGCCGTGACGGCAGCTCTCCGGGAGCAGCCGGCTGCGGCCCGCTGTGACCCGCTGTGACCCGCCGTGACCCGCCGTGAGTGTGCCGCTCAGAGAGCTCCGCTGCCGACACGTGGGGAGAGGGGCGTGATGCCACCATCAGCGACCGTCCCGGAAAGCCGTGCCCGGCCGGCCGGAGTGCGGTCACGTCCGCGGCATGCCGCCGGTCAGGATCGGTTAGCCCGTGTCACGTTCGGGAGTCCAAGGGTCACTCTCGGGCGTGTGGGGTCCCGGAGGTCAGCTCGGGGTCTGGCGATCGAGATTGGTAGCCTCGATGCCTGAAACGCTTACACCAGGTGTACTCTGGGGGAAATACACCTGGCGAAGTGTTCCGCCCCTCAGGTGAATCGTCACCCACCTGTCTCTGGACTACGTGTCCGGCCACACCCTCCCCCACCCCTCCCCCTTCTCCCTCACCCCTCGTGGAGCAGTGCGCGCCTCCTGTGGCGGACGCTGCGTCTCCCAGACGGCCACTCTTTGTCCGGTAAACAGACCCTCCAGCGAGCGAGCTGCGTTCGTAGCGCCGACGCTGTGTCTTTGGATGTCGTTAATTGGCCGGCGCAGCCATCGCTCATAGAGGCCAAATACCGGCCACACAGTACGGCCGCAGCGCCCTAACGAACCAGCGCGCAGAGCTGAATGACCACTGATTACACAGCTCGCGGTGATTGAATAAAAAGGTGAGGGTTAAACGACCTTTTGCCCTTGCTGACCAGCCGGCGCGGCCTCCCGGCGCGGCTCATCTGCATGGAGCTCGGCTCGGCTCGGCTCGGCTCTGCTCGGTTCTGCTCGGCCCCGCTCGGCGAGGGAATGACGGGATATGGAGATCCGCCTGCAGTGCGCCTGACTCAGCTGACCCGAGTCACCTGATGCCCTCACCCGCACCCTCCCCGCACAACAGGTGCGGCGCGCACGAGCCGGCGACAAGTGCAGTGGGCGAGCCTCCCACCTGTCCGAGGGGGGGGGGGGGGCGGGGGCGGCTGGACATTGGACGATCGCGAGCGGCGCTCCCTGCTCCCGGTCATTAGGAACAGTCAGCCAACAGCAGGGGCGGCAGGGGAGCGGTCCCGCTGCCGCCACCGCCACAGAGCCGCGAAGGCTGTGCCAAGGCTGGCTGGGCGAACTGATTACCCGACCAACGCCCTCACCGGCGCCGCGTGGGGTCGCTCAGTCAGCGTCAGAATCCGCGGTTCGTCTCAATGGACCGTAAACGGCAGCCGGGTCGGTCAGGGGCGGGTCACATCGCGGAGATCGTGGCGCTGCACGGGCCGGCGTTCAAGGTCCGGCCGACCGTAAAGCCAGCACTCGACTGTTGTCTCGGCCGGCGCGTCTCAGCGCCCCTGCCTGCCCGGCCTGTCGGCGGCAGACGGAGACCGGCCGGCACTCCTGCAGTCGCCGCCCCGAGCTCCCTGGCTCTCTCAACATAATGGTCCCGTTCGATTGCCATTGTGGTTTATAGACCGGCAGCGATGCGGTCACTTGACTCCGAGGCTTTCGGGCGCTCCCTCCGTCCCATCCCCACCCGGCCGGGTCTCTATTCTCTGCTGCAGTCAGTCAGCTCTCTGCCCTGCCCTGCCCTCCCGGCCCAGATCATCCATCCCCCACCGACTGCTCCAGCATCCTCCTCCTCCTCGCCGACATGACCCGTCTCCTCGCCTCCGCCTACACCCCGCCTCCTGCGTCCTGGGCATCCAATCCCGCCTTCTCCCGCCTCCTGAGCGTCTGACACGCTGTGAGAGCATTCCAGCGCGGCGGCCGGCCGGGCCAGGCTACTAAAGACGGACGCTGCGTCTCAGCGCGGCGCGGTACGGACTATGTAGAGCTGATGGCCGGAGGCTGTGAGGCGCTATTAGCCGACCTGCGTGGCCTGGCCGGCTCGTTACCGCCGCTGCGGAATGTTCCGCCTCCGCGGGGTGGCCGACCTGTGACCGGAGCCGAGAGGGCAGCGATCAGCCGGGTCCCGGCCCGCCTCAGCCCGGCTGGGATGTCATCCAGCTGCCCAAGGAAGCACTCCAGATTGTGGACAGAAACGTGGCATATGGCAGCTCAGAAGATCTGGAGAACACACATTACTCGTCGCGAGATCGTTGAGGACAAACTACGGAGACGGAGCGGAACGAGACGGAACGAAACGGTAACAAGACGTGCCGTATCCAGCGGCGCCCGTGGCCGGGCGAGGGCCGCGCCCTGCCGACCCCCGCTGACCAGGGGCCAATTAGTGCGCACCACCGCGCCGCTTAACCCGGCCAATTACCCTCGACTGACCCTCGCCGACCCGTGCCGACCCACTAGAAACAAACACAGGGCAGAGCGGCAGCAGCAGCAGCAGCAGCGGCGGCGGCGCGGCGCGTGCTCGGAATGAGCGGCCCGTGCTCGGCGGCGCCCTGACCTCTGTACCTTTCACCCGAGCGGCGGCTCGACGGGCCCTGCGCTGACCCCTGGCCGCCATCCAGCCCCGCCGCCCGCCGCCGACCAGACTCCGACAGACGCACGTCAGCAGGCTCCCAATGTATTCCCGGCCGATCATTAAGTGCCACTCCGGCATGTAATAGAACGCGAAGGGTATGGACACGGCCATTGAAATTCGCTCGTTTGCAATTCAAACACGGCTGGAACGGCCGTCGGCCGGCGGGAGGTGTTGCCGCTCGCCAAAAACACGGCCGGCTCCGCAGCGCCGGCTCAGCAGCGCCGGTGGAGAGCGGTGGAGAGCGGCCCTCCGCTCTCAGAGACCGCTGCATCACTCGGCCAGTGTTGTTTTTTTGTGGCGTGCTGCCGCTGGCTGCGGAGCCGGTACTGCGCCGGTGCCCGCTCCGGCCGACCCGGCGGGTCACGGCGGCCGTGTCGGTCCGACCCGGGTCGCCGGGCCGCTCCGGGCCGCTCCGGGCCGCATACTGATCCGCCGCGGCGCCGCCGATCGCCGATACGCGCCGGGTCACCGACCACGCGTCACTCGGACGGGACGCGACACGGCGGCGGCGGTCAGCAGCCGCGTCCCGGTCCGATCCGGTCCGAGACGTGCTCCGCCGCCGGCGCCGGACCTCTGAATGGCGGCGGCGGCGGCGGCGCGTCTTCAGCAGCTAATCACCAGCGGAGCAGTGTCCGCCGCTGGCCGCCGCGCCGCCACACAGCAGCTACCTGACGCGGCCATATGTCAGGGCCGGGCAGCCGGCCGATCGGCCAGCCCGGCCGACTATCGCCGCCACTAACAGATGCCGGGCGATCCATCTCGCCAGCACGCTCAAAGGCGCCACGGAGCGGTGGAGGAGCGCGCCGGATTCGGACGTATTTCACTCGCTATTTCACCCTTTGTTGGAGCGGCCGCGTAAATCATTTCAAGTCGAGGTGAAAAATGATCACGGTAAAAAGGTTAACAGAGTGGAAGCGGTAACAGTGGACCGGAGGACGCGGCGTCGAGTTGACTGCCCCTTTTGTGCCAAAAACGCTGATACAAGCGCGGTGGTGGCTTTTTACGCGCGCGTAACTCAGCGCTGAGAGCTTGCCGGAGCCCGATATATCGACGGACGCCGGCGGGGAGCGGCCGCGGCTTATGCAAACGATCCGCACCACGACTGTCCGTGTCCAGTGGGGTGCGACAGAGTGTCCCCTGCCCCGCCCCCTCGACCAGCGGACTGCCTCGGGGGAGGCTGGAGTGGCCGAGGGGACTAGGAACTCCAAACTGACGCCAAGCGATGCCGTGCCGTTCTGAGTCACACACCGCAAAGAAGACGGAGCTCGCCAGACGAATCTCCCGGATCAGACAAGATAGCGAACACTCCGCTGCCCTGCCAGTGACGCCGCGTCGGCGCCTCATACGAGCCGCGCTCCAATGCCAAAACGCCGCCAAAACAATGGCAGGGGTCCGGGGTTACTGCCGCCACTCCCAGCGGCACGGCGATAAAGCTGACAGCCGGCTGCATTGCAGTGACTGCAGACAGCAGCGACAGTAGCAGAGAACGGCAGCAGCGACAGCAGGGCCGGGGAGACAGATACATCGTGACGAGGGAGCAGCTGCTTTAGTACTGGCTGGAAAACTCGGGAGACAGCAGCTCAGCTGGACACTGGACAGGTCGAGAGAACGGTAGCTGCAGGAGCTGGATAGGTGTCAGGACGGCGGCGCTGACTGGATGGACAGGTCGCGGAGCAGGGCAGGTACCTACAGGAGCTGGACTAATATCAGGACGGCGGCACTGACTGGATGGACAGGTCGCGGAGCAGGGCAGGTACCTACAGGAGCTGGACTAATATCAGGACGGCGGCGCTGACTCGGGGAGAAGCCGGGACGAGCACGAGCCGGGAGCCGAGCCGAGCCGGGAGCCGAGCCGAGCCAGGAGCCAGGAGCCGGGAGCCGGGAGCCGTGACCCGGGCCAGCCGCTGCTGCCGTGAGACACGCGTGCTCGGCGGCGACATCTGAGAAATGACGCGACCACCGCCCTCCGCGCGACAGACGCCGGCTCGACACGAGTTTCCCACGCCCGGCCCGACGCCGCCCTGTGTGACCTGGCATTTTTGCAGGGCATCTCGGGGCACCGGCGTGAAATCGTGTCACGATCGAGCGGTGGCCCGTGGCGGCCCGTGGCGGCCTGTGGCGGCCTGTGGCGGCCTGTGGCGGCCTGTGGCGGCCTGTGGCGGCCCTTGGCGGCCCTTGGCGTCTCCGATGAGCCGCGGCCGACGGTGGCGGGGGAGGAGGAGGGGAGGGGGAGGGGGCTCCCGACCGACGGCTTCATCTCTGCCCCGGGACGCCGCCCGACCGCCTTCATGGTCGCTGGCTTCTTATGCGTCCATTGTCCGTGTGCAGTCCGCGGTCAGACCGGGCCCGGCGGCGGCCTCCCCTCGTGACAGCGCTCATCACCGCAGCATCCGACGCATCCGTCCGGGCAGACGACGACGCCGCCTGCGTCGGGCTCGACGGCATCAGCCAGCCCCGCAGATAATCCCTACAGATCTCCCCGACTGGTGCCGGCGCTGAGCCGAGGCGAGCCGCGGCGGTCAGCCGGCCACCGGGGCCGCTGACGACAGAATGACCCGTGTCATTCGCTGGCGACAGAATGACCTGTGTCATTCGCTGGCGACAGAATGACCCGTGTCATCTCACTGGCGACAGAATGACCCGTGTCATCGGGTGTGACTGCCGCGGCCGAGTCATCAGGGCAGATCGTGCACTGGCCACCAATCTACCTCCGACCGCGCGTGACCATCTAAACGGCCGGCAATCCCTCGCAGGATATCGGCTTCCGCCGCGGAATCTCCGCTGAGCCCGGCTTTCGTCGCCACCTTGTCTCCGGGCGTCTCCGCTAATCTCGCAGCGAGTCGTCCCCGTCTCCCGGCGTCGTCGTCGTCGTCTCCGCCGTCGTCGTCCCCGTCGTCGTCTCCGTCGTCGTCGTCGTCCCCGTCGTCGTTACCGACGGCGGCGGCCCCTCCGTCGTCCGGCCCGCCGTCTCGAGGCTCGGCCGAGGGGGCCACTCACCGCCGGCCATCCGTCTCACGCGCGGCGCAAGTGCCAGCGGCAAATGAGTTTTTCAATCAGCCCGCGGCCGGCCGGCGCGCACGGGCCTAATCAAAAGTGACCGCACGGCGGCGGCAGAGAGACGGATTCGGCGGGGGACGCGCTGATCAGGCCTCCCGCCGCTCTGGCGCGGCAATAAGGCGACCGTGAGTGGCCAGATTAGTCGGACGTGAGCGCCGTGCCGAGGGTGGCCGCCTGCCATTGATATTCCGGACGCCATTGTTTCGGTATTGTTGCGGGGGACATCCAGGGGGAGCCACTTATTGAATCAGGGCCGCGCGGGGATCAGCCGGGGGGCGCAAAATGGACCGCGGTCGGGCGGCCGCGGTCGCCGCCGGCGCCAGTATTGATCCGGGGGCGCGGGTCGACCTTTGATTGGCGCCGCTGCCGCCGGCCGGCGCGGACGGGGAGTGGACAATGGTGGACACTGGTCAGCGGTCGTCGCTGCGATGGCCGCCGCCGGGGGCGGGGGTGGGCCCGCTGACCGCAGACCACCGACCCGTCCTGGCGAGCACCGTCCGCGGTACCGCAGCCCGTACCGAGCTACAGAAGGACCAGACCGAACGGACTCGAACGGAGCCGAGCCGAGCCGAGCCGAGCCGAGCCGAGCCGAGCCGAGCTGAGCCGGGCCGGGTCGAGCACTCCTGACAGTCTCCTGAAAAAAGGCTCCTGAAGTATCTCCTGAGTCCTGACAGCTACAGGAGCGGCTGCCTTCCTACCTAGTCTAAACTCGAAAGGACCCAGCGCCGCCCCTGAAAATAAATCGGCTAGCAGCAACATTTGTTAAAGAGAGACCGTCATCAACAATAAGGCTCAATACAAATACACATGGACCTTGTGATTTATAGATGTCAACACATAACTCGAATATCGCTTTCATTAGACCGTTGTGGTTATTTTGACTGCTGGCATACTTACATTTAAAGCCAGGCCACCAATATGGCTAACGAAACTCGAATATAATGTTGAGGTGTGAGTCTGTGACAACTAACTGTCCCTTTAAATCGCCATTTGGTGGGTATTCCTCACAGTGTCAAGCATGTCCCATGTTGACTTCAATGGGCAGACTAGCAAGTAAGTCTCCTCAAAACATTACCACTAGTCTATATATGGACTTTGACAATGTTGGATTGAACTGGTGGTCGGTGGGTTGTTTGTGTATTTGTTTTTCTTCCGAGTTCATCCTGGCCTCTGACACCCACAGCCCACTTGGATTACAATTATCGGTGCCAAGCTATCGTTTACGACGAAATGGTCAGCCGAATGAGATAAGCATGCATTGCAAAGTGCGGTGCGCCATGGGTGTTGTACCTGCACGTCACGAGCTGACAGCTGATTTCGATCGACCTTGACTACCTCGACGGCCGACCGGGCATTCCCAAGACGAACGACACACGAGGGGGGGGGGGGGGG
>JARBER010000001.1:6611-20429 GCA_030265075.1 Balanus glandula | reverse complement strand
GGCATCGTGTCGGGGTTGGATGGTGACTGGAAGTGTCGCCGAAGTGATGAGGCGGACGAAGAACAGGAGCAGCAGCAAACGTAGCAGGTCCCGATCCATTCCGCAGAAGTCCAGAGAATGCTGGGTCGCTTATAGCTCCCGCTGAGACTGTCGGGCTCCGAGAGGGTCCGGGCGACCGGGCAAAAAACAGCAGCTCTTGTCAGCTGTGCACCAGCCCCACTCAGAGGTCAGGGCCACGGCTGGTTTCCGCTCAAGGTCAGCCCGCGCTGACTCAGCTGGCCGTCCCAAACAACGCGGTGGGCGGGAGCAGCCAAACCGACCGACTCGCTCAACTCAGCCAACACAGACTCAGGGGACTCACAGTCCTCTACGGTGGTCCAAGTCCCGCTCCGTGAGTACCACTCTGCACACGCACTCACGCACACACTCAACTCTCAATCGCAAAGAGGATGATAGGCCGGTAGCCACGCTCGCAGGTAAGGTAGCGAGCGGCCAGCGCGCGTCGCACGTCCGAACGCGGCGCCGCGCACCGGCCAAATGACTGCTGTGGCCGGGTCGGACCTCCACGGAATTCACATAGCGAACAGTAGAATATAAGTACAAAAACAATTGCAAGACCAGGATTAGATTGCTGAATTTGAGATTAGAAACGATGATTGATAGGAGTAGCGCTATTGCACGGCAGTGCGCGCTATCTGAGACGCAGGGGCCGGCCACGCTGCCGGCACGCGCAGCGTCTCACCGGGAGACATATGCCCCGTAACTAAGTTATAATGGCTTCCCGGGCGCTGGGGCAGCACGCACCACTTGATCTGCGTTGACTTGCCGAGCGCTGGAAACGCCAGAAACAGAAAAATTTCGATTCAATGTCGAATCACAACCATCTAGCTTTCGTCGTCAACAGTGACTTTTTGTTACCTGACCTTGACCTTGCTTACCATTTTCTCTTTTGCTTGATGCCGGCAATGCAGTATACATTTGAGATCACTTTTGCGATATTCTTCACAATATAGCGCCTTAGAAAAAGGAACATTTTACCTCAAACCTAAAATACCACACATTTTGCGTTTGACCTGACCGAGACCTGACGTGTGACTTTTTTTAAAAATTTGAAACATCATTTTCAACGCGGCTCATTAAGAGCTTTCGATTGCCGCCTTGTGCGTCGCGCTGCGGTTATTGGTTCGGGAGATAACCAGGGGGGAGGCAATATATGTCCCCCCCAACCGATCGCGTTCGGCTGGAGATCCCAGCGGGGGCGGGTCAAAGTGTATGTCTCGTATTAATAAACTAATGTCGACTTTGGTTCATTTTAATAAAAGTCGTCTCAACCACCCTGAACAATATATTTCTGGAGTTTGGTCTCATGTTATGTTCTGCTATCACGACAAACGGTATCATGTCAAAGGTCTGTCAAGTGTCACGGTCACGTTTAACGCTGCAGAGGTAGACTGAGACAGGATGACTTCAACGGCCACGCCTCAAACCACTCGAGTGCTATTTGTTCGACGCCGCCTCCCAATCCATCCTAAGCCGGTGGGTGATACTACAGTTCATATTGGCTCCGGTTGCCGCTATCAGCGGCCGATACGGTGTGTCTGTGTGTGCTCAGTCGGGCCGGGTTCGGACTCTGCCGTGTGGGATGGCGGCCCGGTGCAGCTATCGCGGCCTCGGGCGGTGGCATGGCGGCGCGGCCGGCTCGGCGGCGCCCGATGACGCATCGTGAGCGCGTGCCAGCACCGTGGCGTCACCCCGGCCCAGCAGCGGGTGCTGGGCCCAGCGGCGGTGACGGCCCGGCGAGGCTGAGCGGACCAGCTCTGTTTGTTTTGCGTCTGGTGTGACTCGCTGACCGCCGCCCCGCGCCGCTGGCGGACTGACTGGACTGGCGGTCGTCTGGTGACCTGACGACCGTCGGTGTCTGTCGGGCAGACGGCCACCGGCGTCTCCGAGGCCGCCGCTGACGACGCCGTAATGGACGGAATGGGCAGCAATAGGCTCGAGTTCTGACGGTGCACTGGAAATAGCCGCTGTGCTGGTCCGGTTTGGCGGACTGTGGAGGGTAGAGCACAGCCGGCGGCTGGCGGTGTGCTCTGCCGCCGCTGACGTGGTGCGTTCGGACGCCGTATGCCTGGGAACACACCTGTGGTCTGGACCGCAGCTGCGTTGTCGAGGGAGCGGAGGGGAGCGGCGCGGCACGAGTCGCTGACGGTGGGCAGCGGCGGCGGCGGCTGGTGGGGAGGGGGTAGCGACGCGTCACACTGGGGAGGGGAGGGGAGGGGGCGGAGTTGGCGCCGCGCCAGCCGGCCGATCGGTGCCCGCCGCCTTCCGGCCACACCCGCCGCTGGGACGGAGGGCGCCGCACCGCCGACGCCGCCGGCAGTCTGTTGGTGTTGGTTGGACTGGTGACGACTCGGGAGCGGCTCGACTCGGACGTGTTATAATAGTGGTGTCCAGAGCGGGGACGGCCGAGCGAGGGAGGCTGGTGCGAAGGAGGGTCGACCGGACGGTGAGTGCGAGGCTGACGCCGCCGCCGTCACACGGAAGCCACCGGCCGACGGTTCTGGATCGATCTCAGTCCGGGGCGGTCTGACCTCCTTTGCGGTGTTGGTTTTGGTGCGGTTCTGTGTAATAGCAGTGCCAGCGGTCAGAGATTCAGCGGAACAGCGCCGCGTCGGTATCCGAAGTATGCAGCGTATTATTGGAGTGTATGCTTATGTCTAATTGCAGGCCATTGTTGCTTAAAGTTGTGTGGCATTGTATATCTAATATTTTAATGCGTAATATCCTCCTTATCTGACGTCGTGGAATCGCCTGTTCGTTCTGGGTGTTTTAAGGCCTGTGGGGCACAGTGTCAGGTTTTAGCAGAAGTTGGGCCAAAGTAGACGTTGACTCAGCACCGATGTCGTCATCTCATCGTGAGTCGTCATTCATTCATTGACGTTCATTGATGTCGTCATACAGCTTCATTGACCGCCGCCACTTTTTAAATAAGTCTAAGGAGTACAAACACGCATCAAATATGGGTGCCTTTGCAATTTCAGCAAATGCTCATTAATTATGGTGATGACCCCTTTACCAACACTTAGCATACGTAATCTAAGAAGAAAACATTATTGTCACGCGCCTGAAAGGAATGAATGAATAGTCCCGAATGGATAAACAAATAATGTTACAATCGTCCTTTTGAATGGTGAAGAGGTACGCAGAACCGTGCAGTACCCGAGCTTCTGACTTTCTGTCTCCGTGTGCACCCTCAGCTGACTGTCTGGCTCCGTGTCCTTGTGTCGCCTGACTGTCTCCATGTCCACCCTCAGCGCCGCCATGGAGGAGGAGCAGCAGAAGCCGCAGCAGCCGCCGCCTGCGGTGCAGGTGGACGAGCCTGCAGACGAGCCTGCAGAGGAGATGGATCAGCCTGAGCAGCCTGAGCAGCCGGCGGTGCAGCAGCCGCAGCAGCCCGAGCCGGTGTCACCGCCGCAGCAGCCGCAGCAGCAGCCGCAGCAGCCGCAGCAGCAGCCGCAGCAGCCGCAGCAGGCACCGCTGCAGCCGGTGGCCTCGCCGCAGCAGGCGCCGCTGCTGGTGCCGAAGGAGGTGAAGATCCTGGAGACAGCCGAGGACATCCAGGAGCGCCGCGAGCAGGTGCTCAGCCGCTACGCGCAGTTCAAGCAGGACGCGCACGCCAAGCGGCAGAAGCTCGACGACAGCCGCCGCTTCCAGTACTTCAAGCGCGACGCCGACGAGCTGGAGGCCTGGATCCTGGAGAAGCTGCAGGCCGCCTCCGACGAGAACTACAAGGACCCGACCAATCTGCAGGTGAGCTGACGCTGCCGGCGGCCGGCCGGGCTGTCCGGGCCGTAGAATAGGTGCCTCGGTGTCTGTCCTATTAATGACTCGACACTTACGAGCTGATGGAAGAAGAGATATGCTGTGTTTATGATGGTTCGTTCTTACAGAAATAACCGACTGCTAGATGCATTTCGGTTTGGACGAACTTTATGAATTCTCAAACGTGTACTGTAGCTGCATCTGGAGAGGCCATATTTCGTTAGGTGCTGATTGTATCGCTTAGTCCGACTATGTCTAAGCGATTGTCCGTCGTGTGCTGACTGTCGTCTCTCATCAGGCCAAGATCCAGAAGCACCAGGCTTTCGAGGCGGAGGTGGCCGCCCACACGAACGCCATCGTCACGCTGGACAACACCGGCACGGAGATGATCAACCAGGCCCACTTCGCCTCGGAGACCATCCGCCAGCGGCTCGGTAAGACGTGAGGGCGTGCGGCTCGGGGCAGGCGGGCGGGGCTGAACGACGCCTCGTCTGCCCGACAGAGCCGGGTGATGGGACAGCTCTGTTGTGCTGCTGTCTGGGTTAGACCACAGGCTGGGTACGTGGCCGTAACGGTGACGATTTATGTACTATTTATTTATTGCGAATATTTGTATTACGTTTTTTAAAAATTATATTGTGGCCTATAGTCTCCTTGTATCAGAGCTGTACATTGTGTTTGTTGCTTGTTGATTGTGAATGCATTTTTGAAAGCCAGCACGCTGTTATCGAAAAACTCTGCGTGTGTCCTGTTATCGAAACACTGCGTGTGTCCTGTGTTCATCAGACGAGCTGCACCGTCTGTGGGAGCTGCTGCTGGCCAAGCTGGCCGACAAGGGCATGAAGCTGCAGCAGGCGCTGGTGCTGGTCCAGTTCCTCCGGCAGTACGACGAGGTCATGTTCTGGATCCACGACAAGGTCAGTAGTGTGACATCCTGCGCCCCAGGCTAGTGTGAGAAGAGTGAATTGCAACTTAAAGCTATGTGGTCTTTTGTGCGTACCTTACTTCCACATTTTTACAGATTTAGTCATTTTTTGGGTGTGCCCAGTTTGTATTTGTATAGTTCTGAGATTTATTTTAGTGACGGTGTTCTCCATATCTCAACCATCATAACACTTCTGTGCTAGTTATTCTGTGCTTTCTTCGGCGTCAGTGCCCGTTTACGTCAGTGCCTTCCATGGTCATGCATTACGCTAATTTGTGATTGTCGCTGTATTCAGTTGACCTCAGCTCGTGCATTGCGTATGGTGCCCAGTGTCAGAAAAATGGTTCCGTGATCTAAGTTCGCGGAACAAAGTTTTGCCAGCAGCGGAACAAATTTAAAAAGTATATATTAGCTTTTGACACCTGTGGCATTGTGATTGTCGGTTGACAACCTCAAAAGAAGAACTGTGCATCAAGCTTGAATGTGCTGGCGTAACTCAGTCTTATAATAATCTAGGCAACAAGATGAGCCCTCCAGTCTACCACCAGACGTCACAGGATGCAAACGCAATACACTGGCAGCGAACTTTATGGATAATCATTAAATAACTTATCAAAATTTGTCTGTCTGAGTATTTTTATCATGCCATTTTTATGATGATCAGATCAGATGTCAGCCATTTGCCTCTACAGACTAAAAAATAATTATTATTTACTGTTCAAGTTTGCACAGAACAAAAGTTCCCTATTCAGAAAAATGGAGAAACAGGCTCCTTTTCTGGCACTGATGGTACCTGTTGACTCGCTTGTTGACCACTCCGCGCCTTCTGCCCTGGGTGTGGCCGCAGGAGGCGTTCGTCACGTCTGACGAGATCGGCACCGATCTGGAGCACGTGGAGGTGCTGCAGCGCAAGTTCGACGAGTTCCAGAAGGACCTGACGTCCCAGGAGTACCGCGTCACCGAGGTCACCCAGCTGGCCGACAAGCTGATCACGGACCAGCACCCCGACCAAGAGACCATCAGCGCGCGCCGGGAGGTCAGCGGCGGGGCGGAGAGGACTGGGGCGGAGTAGGACGACACCCGCGGGGCTGTGTGTCGCTCCTGTAGGCGCGGACGCCGCGCAGCTCTGGTTCGGTCAGGGTGGGGTGCAGGGCGGTGGCATCGCGCGCGGAGGTCTTTGAGGGTGGACGAAATCGTAGGTTTGGATGCTTATTGGTTTTTACGTGCCTGGCGAAACTACATTGCACTGGTAGCGTTTTGCTGTCTTTATTTTTACTTTGTGCGATTAGCGAACATTTGTATTTCATATTATAAGTACCTTGGTGCAAGTGCAAGGTGAAAGGTGCGCCCTGCAAGGCGATATGTGCAAGGTGTGCCTTGCATTGACAGAATACACAGTAATATCCACTACTCGCCTGCTGTTCGTGCACTGACCATGGTGTGTTGATATCCGCAGGAGATGATCGAATCCTGGGCGCGCCTCAAGTCGCTGGCGCTGCAGCGTCAGGAGAAGCTGTTCGGCGCGCACGAGATCCAGCGCTTCAACCGCGACGCCAACGAGGCCATCTCGTGGATCAACGAGAAGGACCTGATCCTGAGCTCGGACGACACGGGCCGGGACCTGGGCAGCGTGCAGACTCTGCAGGTGCGGCCCGGGACGACACGCAGCTGTACAGACAGACGGACAGACGGGCCGGGGACGCGGTCCCGACGAGCCGGCAGCGGGGCGGGGAGGAGGGGGGGGGGGGAGGCGATCGATGTTTCGTGACCGCGCCGTAAGGAGTGGCATAGTTGTAAACTGGAGATAATGAAAGTTGAAACTGGGTCAGGCTATCGATTGTCAGTACAATACAGAATATCTGGATGCGATGACCGATGGGATGGGATTAGGCTAAACTAAATCAGCTGCATGTAACATAATGTTTACCATAGTCCTTGTATGGATGAGTGGTGTCGGCCACCATTGGAGCTCCTATCACCAGTGCCGCCGCTTGTGTGACGTCCCCTCCGAGTGGCCGTGACCAGCGTCGTGTTGTGTGTTTGCTGACCGCAGCGGAAACACGAGGGTCTGGAGCGCGACCTGGCGGCGCTGGAGGACAAGGTGATGGTGCTGGGACAGGAGGCCACCCGGCTGTGCGGCATCCACGACGACCACCAGGACCAGATCAAGGCCAAGAACGCCGAGATCCTCGACAGCTGGAAGGAACTTACCGCCAAGGCCCAGGTATGAAGCCGGATGGGGTACACAGTACACAGTTAACACTGGGTTCCGTGTAATAGTGTTCCTTACAAACAGTATGTTCATTATGTTATGTGCCATTTAACTAGCATACTGACATTAAAAAAGTCAGGATTGTATTGCTAGTCATGGTTTCCCATATTCGTTTGTCGTGCGTTTTTGAGACTTCCGCTAAAGAAACTGGCATACACCAAGAGAGTGACATTGTTTGGAGTTTGATGAGTCGAGCCGGCCTGGTCGCCGCCGCCCGCTGTCATCATCTGCCCATTGCTGACCGCTGCGTCCGTCGCTGCCGTCCGCAGAGACGTAAGCAGGCTCTGGACGAGTCGTACTTCCTGCACCGCTTCCTAGCCGACTTCCGCGACCTGGTCTCCTGGATCAACGACATGAAGGCGATCGTCTCGGCCGACGAGCTGGCCAAGGACGTGGCCGGCGCCGAGGCACTGCTGGAGCGCCACCAGGAGCACAAGGTGAGCCCTCTCAGGCACCAGGAGCACAAGGTGAGCCCCCTCTCATGCACCAGGAGCACAAGGTGAGCCCTCTCTCAGGCACCAGGAGCACAAGGCGAGCCCTCTCAGGCACCAGGAGCACAAGGTGAGCCTTCTCTCCGGCACCAGGAGCACAAGGTGAGCCTTCTCTCGGCCGCGGACTGCGCTGGAACTGCTGAGCTAATCCCGATACCCTGGTACAGGCTACTGCTGCTGCCGCCTGGCGGCTGGCCGGCCGATAGCGGCAGTGGCTTCGACTTTCTTTCTATGAAATGTTGTATGGATTGTCCGCAATGCTCGGATAGTTATGCAATTAATGTACGCTTTATAAATACTCTGAATTGATATCATGAATGCTGGCTTTATCATAAGAGTAAACCATTCGAGACATAGGAAGTAGACCATGTGATGTATTTGTCCCGCTGTCCCAGCACGTAAATGCCCAGGCATAAGAGGCGTGTCAGACTCGCTCCATGTCATTGCAGGCTATGCTCGCTACAGTGTCCGTGATCTACATATATGAGGTGTCTCCTATGTTTTGTTCATCATCCCGTTCCCCACCTACCCCTTACTGTCTCTGTCATCTCCTCTCCTCTCCCACTGACCTCCCTGACTCATCTGTCCTCCCCACTCACTGACCCCTCTGTATGTCTGCCCTCCTCCCCCACTGACCTCCCTGACTCTGTCTGTCCTCCCCACTCACTGACCGCCCTGTACGTCTCCCCTCCTCTCCCACTGACCTCCCTGACTCTGTCTGTCCTCCCCACTCACGGACCCATCTGTATGTCTGCTCTGCCAGGGTGAGATCGACGCGCGCGAGGACAGTTTCCGCAGCACGATCGAGTCCGGCCAGATGCTGCTCGACTCGAACCACGACTCTGCCGCCGAGATCCAGGAGAAGCTGGAGGTGCTGCAGGAGGAGAAGGTGCAGCTGCTGGAGCTGTGGGAGGAGCGGCGCGTGCTCTACGAGCAGTGCATGGACCTGCAGCTGTTCTACCGCGACACGGAGCAGGCCGACACCTGGATGGCCAAACAGGAGGTCAGTCAGCCATGGCACACCGGGCAGGCTGTGGTCTGACTGTTGTGATTGTTTCAGGTAGCATTTCTTAGTCAGTTATATTTATGTTGCTTCGGAATTCGTATTTGTATTTTTCCAGTCGTTCATTTTCTTGTTTTCCATTTTTGAATAAGTGTCTACTGTGAGCAATATTCACACGTAGAACTACATATTTTTTCCGTCTTAAAGCTCAATTTGTGTGCGTTAGAATCAGATCAAGTGGTGTATTGGGCGGCCGACTCACGGAAGTGTTTCCGTTCCTCAGGCGTTCCTGTCGAACGACGACCTGGGCGACTCGCTGGACTCGGTGGAGGCTCTGATCAAGAAGCACGAGGACTTTGAGAAGTCGCTGGCCGCCCAGGAGGAGAAGATCAAGGCGCTGAACGAGTTCGCCACCAAGCTGATCGAGGGCCAGCACTACGCCGCCGAGGACGTCACGCAGAGACGCGATGCCGTACGTCAGGGATTTGATACGCTTAAAATGGGGCGTAAAACGCACTTGGGAGGTACATTTAACGTTTAAGAATGTATGCATTGCAAGTAAATGTGTTGAAGGTGCTCATTTTGTTTTTCATTATTGCTGTGTCTTAACTTTTAACCCGATCATTTTCACTTTACTGGACGTGCTCCTTTTTGCCATTAGCTGGCCTTACAGTAAGGCCAGCGTGGAAGTTACAGCAGCAGGACTGATCTGTCTGACTCGCGTCTTGGCCTTCTCCGCGCAGCTGCTGGAGCGTCGCGGCCAGCTGATGGACAAGTCTGCGCAGCGGCGCGCCAAGCTCGAGGCCTCGTACCGCCTGCAGGCGTTCGAGCGCGACTGCGACGAGACCAAGGGCTGGATCAACGAGAAGCTCAAGTTCGCCAACGACGAGTCCTACCTGGTGAGACTGCCGGCTGGTGGGGTGGGGCTGCTTAGATGGGGGAGGGGGGAGGACGGAATGCCATGTCGGGTGTGTTGGGCTCAGTCTGTGTTACAGGAGCAAGTTACGAGGTCGTGAAACGTCTCGTGAATGTGACTATGTCCTCGCGATATTTTTTTAGAGAGCTTCCAATGGTACTTCGTAAAAACTAGCATTTTATTAAATTATTAGATATGACTATAATCATTTAAAATGTCATACGCGCACGTCACATGGGGAAGATCGCTATCCGTTCATTTATGTGCTTTCCGTTCCGCTAGCCGTATTCCGCTAGCCGTTCCGTTCCAGTGTCCCATGTTGTAACTTGCTGAGCTGCCTGTGAAGCGTCACCCTCTGACGAGTCTGCTCCCCGACCCGCAGGACCCGACCAACCTGAACGGCAAGGTGCAGAAGCACCAGAACTTCGAGCAGGAGATCAAGGCCAACACGTCGCGCATCGAGGAGCTGACCAACGTGGGCGAGGCGCTGATCGAGAGCCAGCACTACGCCGCCGGTGAGTCTCAGCGCGTGGCGCCGCCGACGCGCGCGGCCGGCGCCGTCTCCGGCCGCCGCTCGCCGGGCCTCGGATCGCTGACACTGCGCGGTGCTCGCCGTGTGAGCGGGTGGTACACGCCCGTGTGTGGCTGTCCTTTGTGTCACCGTATCGTGTCATCATAGTCAGCGACTGGTCCTACATGACGTAAAGGCTCTCTGACATAGCTGTTTAGTGTGTAGCTCTTCCTTGGTCAACTGAATGCAACTAAATATGTCCTACACTCTGCGGATAAACGTGTGCTTATGCTGTACCGTAATCTAGGATATTACAGCCCGATGTCAATAACTCGCTCACTTTTAACTACGCCGCGCTGTCCTGATTTTACCCAGGCCTGACGTCCGTATGCCCCTTCCCCCCGCCCCGCAGACCGGATCGCTGAGCGTCTGACGGAGATCCAGCAGCTGTGGAGCTCTGTACTGTCCGTCCCCCGCGGTCCTGACGTCTGTCCCCCCCCCGCAGACCGGATCGCCGAGCGTCTGACGGAGATCCAGCAGCTGTGGAGCTCTCTGGAGGCGGCGGCGCGCGGCAAGGGCGCCAAGCTCGCCGAGGCCGCCGAGCAGCAGCAGTTCAACCGCAGCCTCGAGGACATGGACCTGTGGATGTCGGAGCTTGAGGGACAGCTCATGAGCGAGGACTACGGCAAGGTGCGGCGCAGAGACGACGCGATATTTTACACAAACTGTCCTTAGATTTAGAATAACGGTGGACACAGCTAAACTGTTCCCGTTTTGGGTGGTGCCGGCTGTATGGGTGCTGTAATTTGCCACAGTGATGCCTGATTTTGACAACTGTTATGCGGCTATGCGAACATGTTACAGGACTTTGCGTCGGTGTTGATCACGTCCTGCAGACGGCAGAGCTGTGCCTGCGTTGTTCAGTACTCTGACAGTCTCTCCTGTGGACATGTTGCAGGACCTGACGTCGGTGCTGAACCTGCAGAAGAAGCACGCGCTGCTGGAGAATGACGTCAACTCTCACTCTGACCGCGTGGAGGTGGCGCGCAAACAGGCCCAGACGTTCGCCGAGGCCAACCACTTCGACGCGCCCAACATCCAGGCCAAGACGGAGACGCTGGTGCAGAGGTGCGTCGGGAACAGCGACGCGTCCTGTGACATCGTACTGACATTCACCGCAGGCAGGGGGCGGCGGCAATAGCTCAATGTGCCGACTGGGTGACCGAAGTTACCGCTTTGTTATTGTACTGATATTGACTTATTTTATTACGTCAAAAAGTGCGATATTGTTTTAATCACTGGGGAATAACAATAACATATAATACGGGTGTTGTCGATCTCCGTGGTCTTCTACGTAGGAGTCTTCTACGTTGAGCCTAGTATATTGTATTAATGCAATATGTGTACCAGGAGTGGGGCCTCGTAGGTGAGCCTGCGGTGGAGTGGGGCCTCGTCTGTGAGCCTGCGTCTGACGGCACGTCCCGTCCCGCCGCTGCCGTCAGGTACACCCAGCTGCAGCAGCCCACCCATCTGCGCAAACACCGTCTGATGGAGAGCCTGCGCGTGCAGCAGCTGTTCCGCGACATGGAGGACGAGGCGGCCTGGATCCGCGAGAAGGAGCCGGTGGCCGCCAGCACCAACCGAGGTACGCGGCTGACAGATCCCAGCTGCTCTCTGCCACTGACAGCTGCAGCTGCTCTGTCGCTGACAGCAGCTGCTCTCTGCCGCTCACAGCCGCTGCTATGTCGCTGACAGATCCCAGCTGCTCTCTGCCGCTCACAGCCGCTGCTCTGTCGCTGACAGATCCCTGCTGCTCTCTGACGCCCACAGCAGCTGGTCAGCCGAACGGCTGGTCAGCTGGAGAAGCGGGGCCGACGGAGGCCGTGGTGTGTGCAGCAGGCCTGAGAGAGTGTATAGTGGAGCCCAGCAATGTGTTTGACGTTGCTAGTGGACATTTGAAGCATCACTCGTTTGTCGAGCCATTGGCTGGATGGACGTTTCTATCCTGACCTTTATCACGCCAATCCGTGGTCTGATCGTTGTCCAATGCCTAAGCTCGGTTCCGTCAAGCCGTGATACGGTCCGAGTCTGACCCCGTGTGTGTCCCCAGGCCGCGACCTGATCGGCGTGCAGAACCTGACGAAGAAGCACCAGGCGGTGGTGGCGGAGATCAACAACCACGAGCCGCGCATCGCGGCCGTGCTGCGCGACGCCGACGACCTGGTGACGGAGGGCCACTTCGCCAGCGACGAGGTGCGCACGCGCGCCGCCCAGCTCACCGACCAGTGGGAGCAGCTCAAGGAGAAGGCGGCGCAGCGGCGGCAGGACCTGGACGCCTCGCTGGCCGCACATCAGGTGAGCACGGCAGCGGCGTGGCTGGGAGGTCACGGGAGGGTTGTTATGCGTGTCTAGTCAGCTGGACGGCGGCGGAGAGCCGAGCGTTGGTGGATGATGTGCTCTGTTACCGACTCGACACTACAGTCAGGGTGGGAGCTTTGTCGTTAGTCTTATTTGCTGGTTTCCTGCATTTTGCGACTGAGTTTCGATTATTCTTGATCTTGTTCGAGTTGGGTTTGGGTGAGTAGCCTCCTAGCTAAAGCGTCCGTTTTGATCGTAAAATAATTTAGTTGATTAGCTAGCCTGTTTCCGATCAGTCATTTCGGGCTGTTCTTGTCCAAATCAGCGGCTGCCTGTGCGATGACTGCTGACTGGTGACCTGTGACCTCCTGCTGACTGGTGACCTGCACCCCGTCCGTCCGCAGTACCTGGCCGACGCTAACGAGGCCGAGGCGTGGATGAAGGAGAAGGAGCCGATCGCCGGCGGCCAGGACTACGGCAAGGACGAGGACTCGTCCGAGGCGCTGCTCAAGAAGCACGAGGCCATGATCACCGACCTGGAGGCGTTCCAGGCCACTGTCGAGTCGCTCCGGCAGCAGGCCAGCCAGTGCAGCGTGAGTTCAGCTGCCGACCCGGCCGTCTGTTGGTCATCCCGACGGTGGCTGCAACAGACAGAGACGGGGACGATCAGGGAGCTGGGTGATAATGTTGTGGTATCTTCCACGGATTGTCGCGGGAAAATTTTGAACGTTTTTTTTGTCTTTTGGAGTACTTTTTTTTAGCGTGCAGCGTTTTTGAAGCATGCCGTACACTGGCCGGCTGCTGCTTTTCACAGCGAGCTTGATTGTTTTTAACGAGACTGGAAAGGTTTACCGAATTTTGTGCTCCAAGCAGGCTGATGGTCTACGTCGGACCGGCTGATTTTCGCCTCTCATTTGTATCATTTTGCTGGCCTGACTGACTTCTGACCTCGGCTGGTGTGTCTTCAGCAACACGAGACCCCCGTGGCGGACATCACCGGAAAGGAGTTTGTCCAGGCGCTGTACGACTACTCCGAAAAGTCGCCCCGCGAGGTCTCCATGCGCAAAAACGACGTGCTCACACTGCTTAACTCCAACAACAAGGTACGCGTGTCTGAACGCCTTGAATATGACAGGTTACTGACATGTTCATGGCATACTGCTCTTACTTGTGATTTCAGCATCCGCTGTTTTGTTTTTCGGGTCGTTTCTTCGTGTTATACAAATGCTAGTTGAATTTCGTGTGGGTCTCTGCGGTCGGCTGCCATGACGTGCAGTGTCCTTTCATCTAAAATATGTTTTCTGATCAATATTTGAGACATTCTGAAGACATCTTAAGGTTTTTGATAAATGTATTCTTTCGTTATTTTCTACACAACATTCGGGCACGTATCTGCAACTAACCGTAGACGTGCATCAATCGCTAAAGTTAGCATGCTAATACCAGACATGGGCATGGATCCCACTGCCGGATCTATGATCCCATTGGATCTCACGACAACAATAGGACATGGATCTATG